>JAUMJL010000002.1:5550000-5852500 GCA_033558185.1 Dromococcyx pavoninus | reverse complement strand
ATGTCACTCGCTTTCGCTTGCTCCAGTCTAATAGCATATACAAATGGGAAATATTAGGTACCTACTGAAAATGTTACATCTCAACAGCAATTTCATGATGGGAGTCTCTTTACAATGAATAAAATTATTTCAGTGTTTACATTTTTGAAATGTTCTAACAATATAAATTCTTGCTATAGTCGATTAAACAGAAAAATAACAGTTTATGAAATATGACCTCCAAAAAACTAATTGCAGAAGAAATATTCATTCCCAGTCCAATAAATCCTTAATTTTAAATGTCAGCTGCAAAACATAAATCCCTTTAATAGATTTCAAACTGTGGTGACAAAGTTGTAATTGTAGGGTCCAGCCCACTCAAAATGAGTCCAGTGCTCTCACTTTGCATTAGTCAGTCTTCTGGGGTTTTTTGGGTTTGTTTGGGTTTTTTTTGTTTGTTTCATTTTCTGTTGTATTTTAATCTCATCTTTGATCATTCAAAAATTTTCAATTGCATTCCTGAGCCTCGTTCTGGATTAATTTTGGCTCAGATTGAATTGAATCTTGTTGCTATTCCTCAATAGATGTCTGAAATGCAAAGTCTACTTGATCATAATTTGCTGTGTGGTTTACTACAGGGTAGCATGCATGTGAAGACCCTCAAGTCATGTGAAATAGGAGCCTTGACCTTAAGTCACAATAAAGTTGGCTAGTTCGGTTGTAGCTCAAAAGGTCACTTTTTCTGGGACTGTCTTTGAGGGCTGTTTGAAACTAATTGTTACCTTTGATTTTAAGTTATAATTTGTTTTAAAAAAAAGAAAATAAGAAAGAAAGAATTAAAAAAAACCCTCAGTTATTTTAATTTCAACATTTTGACTGGCGTGTATTTAACGTTATGGACATATGAAAAGACAAAGTCCCTACCTGAGGAGCTTACATTGTAAATTAGACAGAGAGCACTGTGAATAATAAAAGCAGATGGAGGAGAGATTTGTATAAGTATGGGGGAAGAGTGGGAAATATGCAGAGTTGAGAAGTATTCTACCAATTGACACTAATTATGATACTTTTCTTTTTTGCTTCATTTTCCTGTTAGTATGGTAATAGTTACGGTTTTCTCTATTTGCTTCCTTGTCAGTGAGCTATTCCATTGCAGAACCTTGCCTTCTGATTTCTTTTTCTGTTCTAGATTGTAGTACTATAGGTAATGTAAGTACATCTTTGTTCTTCTGCTCAGCCATAGCAAATAACACTGAAGTCCCCCAAAATGTTATATATACTTCCCTTGGCAGTTTTCCCACAGCAATCCACAGTGACTCGATGCTGAAAAGTACGGTTTACTATTAATAGAAAGTATAAATGAACTTGAAATTCTGGGCTTCTGACACTATCATCTCCTAACAAATCTCTGACATATCTTTAGTACTTTTTGTAATAAAACAAACAAACAAAAAAAGGAGTATTTGCTGCCAATTTCTTTCACCTGATACTTAGCTGCATCAGACAAACAAAAATGCCACAAGAAAAAACAAGAGCCAAACAGCTTTTTCCTACTGTACTTTAACAAAGAGAATGCAGGACTACACAGGCTTTATTCTTTTTAGGTGTTGAAAGTATGACACTGTCAGAAATAGGAATATCAGAAAAGGTGATGGATCAACCCGAGAAATTAAACTGCTATCAATCAGTAGGACCAGATGGTATTCATCCGAGAGCTCTGAAGGAACCGAAGACCAATGCAAGTGAGCTGCTGACAAAATATGTAATTTATCATTAAAAACAGCTACCGTATCAGAGGACTGGAGAGTGGCCAAAGTTGTACCCATCTCTTAAAAAGGTGCTAATGATGATCCTGGGAATTATAAACCAGTAATTCTTACTTTAGTAGTAGGTAACTATTTGGAGAGTCAGTGAAAATAATATGCTTAGGCACACAGACAACAAGGAAAAGCTGCAATACTTCTACCTACATTCTCTCAACCCTCCTAGAACTACAGGAAACAGTTAATTAAGTGGCTGATAAAGTAGAACCAGAAGATACAATTCCTTTAGTATTTCCAAAAGCTTACCTTAAGGTCTTTCACAAGAAAAACATAGCAGCTCCAGAATTAAAGTCCAGATATAGCGTAAAAAAACTAGATAAAAGATGGAAAACAAGACCCAAGACATCAGAACAATTAGAATTTTGCCCCCTGAATGCGTTTTATAAACCCTGACAGATTACCACAGCTCCCTAATGAGCTGGTTTTATTTTAGATGAAGTAACCTACCTATGTTGGTAACAGAAAGCTGTGTCAGAACCAGGACTTCAGTTCATGAGCACCCATGTTCCAGAACTGTGTTTAGATGACTAGACAGCATCCCATCCCTTTCTCTAGGTACGGCAGAGGAATCGGTGGTCAGTGGAAGCAGATAAAGAGGTTAACTCTGAATTGCCCCTGGGATCAATAGTGGCAATAAAGACGGTTTTGTTCAACTTATTCATTAACAAGCTTGAAAAAACAAGCTTCTGAAATAAAGATGGGAAAATTTACTTCACTACAACAGCCACAGCTTCCTTTCTGGTATTTAGACCCATTGCTCTGAACAGGAAAATTCATGGGAGTATTTTTGGCCATTTATTAAGTTAGATGAATTCAGGCAAAACTTGAAGAAATTCCAGAGCAAGCCAGTGAACTAAGATAAAATGGTGACGTAGTGGCATGTAAAAATTAAACAGACTAATGCCAAGGAGTGCATGTCAAAACTTCTTTTCAAGAACTGATGGCTATTAATTAGCAAGGGGAAAATTTAGGCATCACTCACTGAAAAATGATATCAAGCATATTGTAAAACCCCTAAAACACACAAAAGCAGAGAAGACGCTCAGATACACTAGGAACAAAAGAGATGGTTAAACATAAAATATTACTATGCGATTTCATGAGTAAAAGCTGCATTTCCAGACATTCTGTTGTATTTTAGTCTGTGGATTATAGGCAAGACGCAGCAAATCAAGGAAACACAGAGAGAAATGCAGTAAACGTGATTAATGAAAAGGGGATGAGACCAAGTTCAAAGAGAGATTTTAAAGAAGAGATCATTTAATTTAGAAACATGAAAAGGATGAGGAGTTTTAGGATCACATAAAATTTCAGTTGATACAGAAGAACTCAGATGTTACTCTCTTTTCTCTTTTGTTTCACAAAAAGTAAGTGGGAAGAACTTTTAAATCAATATATGGAGGAGATTTTTTTCATCCAAATGTGTAGTTAAATTCTGAGATTTATTGCTGCTGCATAGGATTGAGGGAAACAACTTTGGCGCAAATGCTCAAAAAAAAAAGAAGAGGGAATAAAAGATTAGAAAACAAAACCAAACTCAAATGCAAGGAGGAGAACTAACTCTTTGTCATGTCCACCAGTTCCCTGAGACTCTTCAGCTGCTCCTCCACACAAAGAGCACATGTCCAATGATATGCAGGTTTGGTGAAAGGAAATCACAGATTGCAAAGAAAGACCTGAGAAACAGCTGTCCTATGCAGCACGGTTTCCCCACTAAAACCATTGCTTTTTCAGACAGAAACAGAAATATCTGCTTATATAGGTCTCCCCGACTCCCACTCCACCATCTGAACAGCCCTTTTGGTCCAGGTCAAGGATAAAGGAGGGAGAGGAGCGGCCAAACTTGGAGCCCGACTCCCCTACAAAGCCCAGGACGTTGCTGCTTGACATTCTTTCCAGCCCTACCAGCCTCTCCACAAGCATGCAAACTGTTCTCCCCTGAGAGGGGAGAAAGCAGTGGGAACTTGATGTGATTCTCCTTGTGGAATTTCTCAGCACATTTTCCTTCCTTAGGATTTTTCCCAAGAGATGGGAGTATTTAGCCCTTACTTAGTTTTACCAGAGTATTAGACGTTTATTTGATTGAGTATAGCATCTGCAGCCACACTAGCTAGAATAAAAATTATAAGGGCTATCAATCCTTGTACTTCAGGGCATAAGCTGATCACCAGCAGGGGTTGAAAAGAAATTTCCCTCTGTGGTATAGTATTGCAATTAGGTGCAGTAGGGGGGGTTATGCCTTCCTTGGCAGCCTCAGGCATTGGCCAGTATGAGAGGCAGAGAGATACCAGACTAGATGGACCACTGGTCTGCTCCAATATGGCAATTCCTTTGTTCTTAAGGCTGAATGTTTCTGCTGCCGAGCCACCCTACTTTGTCATAGTGTCAAAATCCAGCATTAATTATAATTCTGAAAATGAAGGAATATTCATGAATTATTATGTTGGCAATAACTGCGTGTAATGCAATACAGACAAAACCAGTGCCTGCTACAGAGTAAAAGGAAGTTGACAGCTTCGAGCACAAGGCAGTTTCTGTTTCCAGTTACCCTCCAGAACTCCTTGCACCTGAGAGTCAACACCTTTGAGAATAATAAAGTAATTACAATTTTATTTTGTAGTATTCTGACAACAAGTTTGATTCAATAGCATCTGCACAGTTGAAACAAAGCAAAACACTTCAACAGTTTGACTGTGCAATGCTGATATTTTTTATGAGCTCAAATTTATCCCCAAAATGGCATGATGATTTTGGAGAATGTATTTGAAATAAAATTTCCTTCTGTAGTACTCTGGTTCCAACAGCATTTTGATAGAACTCAAAAGAAAGGAAAAAAAATCTGGTAGCTGCTTTATTCCTGTCATGTTCTTTTTCTAAAGCAACTCTCGGAGATGATTGCGAGAGTACATTAAAGGCATGCATTTTCGAAGTTAGTCAGTTGTCAAAGTGATTCTGAGGGTTGACAATCACATTTGAGACAAATATAGAAATCTGAAAGAAATGCTTACAAGCAACTCCATGTTCTGGGCAATGATTTAGTTTGGAAATGCATCCAGCTCAAGGGTTAAATGAAAGCAAAAGCAATCACTTCAACCATGTTTTTGAAGAAAATAAAACAGCTTGATGTAAGCTAAATGAAGGGGGTCTGTGACTTAAAAGGAATGGACAGATAGAGAAAAAGGTCAGAAGATTAAATTTTCCCTAAGGGAAAAGTCATTCTTTGGAATCATTAACCTCCTTCTAGGTCACTACTGAAAAAACCAGCAGGAAATCCTACTGCTCCTAGAAAGATGGGTGCATCGTATACCGCCCACTGACCTAGCAACTCTATGGCAAACATAATTGTGCTTACAAATTCTCCTCCAGGCATGCTTGGTTTTACTATGCCCATTTTAAAGCAATATGATCTTTTAGCTGAACTCTGAAGTGTATCCATAAAGACAATATTCTAGGGGCTTGGGATGTTAAAAAGAGGAATCACTTGCTTAAATGGCTTTTCTTTTAACAGAGAGAAATCTAGAAGCAGAGTTTATGAATTTAAAGGTCGGTCAGTGATATGTATTATCCATTAGCCATTTCTCTTCAGAACTGAAATTAATCACCATCATCATTGTTTCAATGCATTTTAGTGGCTTTTTGCAACGTAAAAAAATTGTCAGGATGCCAGGATCAACTGTATGTTTCAAAGCATCTTTTTTGTCTCAAAGAACCTGCATCAGAGTGTGTTTTACAGGTTTTACTTAAAGCTGATTCTATTCCCTTATAGAGAAACCAGAGAGTAAACATTAAACCAAAGCAGAGGATTGGGTCCTCATATAAGTACAATCTTCCATAAAGCATTTGGAAGATGTTCTGTAGCATTTATCAGACGGTATTCAGATGAAAAGTCTTATCGATATCAATGGAAGCAAATACTCTGTCATGGTCAAGCCCCAAAATAAGTCAGGGAAACTACCTCGTTCCAATTAGTACCCCATGATACCATGTGGAAGCACTTTCACCGTCATCGAAATGTGGCTTCTTTTTCTTCCCTACTTGCAGTAGAAATGAAACTTTCCATCAACATAAATGTGATTTCATATTTGGTTTTGATAGAAGCCCCAATCCAGCAAGGGTTAGCAGGCAGCTGGATGCCTATAGCTCTGCGAAGACCCCACCTACTTGGAGTCTGTAGGCAAAGCCTCTGTCCTGTGGTAAATTCAAGGACTTAATCTCAAGAATTTGTATTACTGGAAAATATTCTGGCAGCTGTCTTATAATCTTTTGTCACTGGTCAGCAAAATTTAAAACAAAAGAATATTCAGAAGAGAAAATTAACATGGAAATAAGACTCCAACAACTACAAAGGATGTTACACCATGAGAATATTGGGTCATCTATTAAGATGTCTCAAATCTCTGGTCCTCCAAATGAACGTTGAACAATATTTTTTCTTAATTTGATGTTGTCTCTTTCCATTATTTTTACATATATGAAATTAAAAAAAAAAAAGAGAATTCCACAGAAATTATCACAACCAATTTCCTGCCCCGGAAGAAGAAGGTGCCTTGATTAGCTTTAATTTCTGAAACTGTGCATTTCAGAAAAATCTACTTTTCACATGTAAGCAAGATCTTTCACGAGTTCAGAAGACAATGACATGATCCCTAGAGAATAAAGACATTGAAAGAAGTAGCTAAGACGAAATCAAAGCAAGCACAGTTTGTGGAAATTAGCACCAATTAGAAAGCCTACATGAGGACAGAATCACATGGAGTTCACATTCTTCAAGAAATCATAATTTTTGCTGATGTTCTCGGGACGACTGAATAGCCAATAAGCAAAAATTCCTTCCTGAATGTTAGCAGCGCAATTACCTAATGCGAACAGGGTACATGGGTAACAATTTCCTGATATGTGTATGGCAAGAAAGAGAATCATATGCCTCACTTGTTTTCTAGCCAAAATGCATTTCTGAGACAGGAAATCAAAAACACATCACAATCCTTGCAAGTAGACCACACAGGTTCACTCTGGCAATATTAGTAACTGTCAAGAGGCTGTCAGACTTGGGGAGTCACAGCTACCCAAAGCTGTGTTTCCCCAGTACCTCATCCCCGAAAGTGCGTTTTTGGGTCATGCACTGCTGGGCAATAGTGAGGAAATGTTACAGTGCTGTTGCAGCTGCTTAGAGAACTCCCCAAATTAAATGGAAACCTTGCTCCGAAACAAAACGACCAAGGACTGTTGCAGCAGAGCTCTCAGCTGAGCAGCAAGATGCAAGATTTATTACGACACAGTGCAGGGGACATCTGAAAGGAAAGTCAAAGCATTAATGTGTCTTTTTCTCCTTTCCCCCCATCTTGTTTTGCCTTTGTAATTTATATATATATATAAGTTTTTTTCTCAAGTGAAATGGCATATAAAATGATGAAAAAATTTAGGAGGTGTTTCCTAAGACCTTTTCTACTTGTTTTTCTTTTGTTCTACTGTTTGCTACCCACAGGACTCTGAAATGCTGAAATTTCAGCAAGTCATATGTCTGCCTGCCCACCTCGTTTATTAAAGGGTTGTGTTTCTTTTCTGTCAACACATGTTCTTTAGCACACATCTCTGCTATCATTCAAAAAAATGTTGGCATAGTCTTTTTTTTGCTACTTTTAAATTCATTTCTATAGTTGGGCTTTTCCTTTTAAGTCCCTTTAATTTCTGTCATGGGTTTCAGCCCCACAGTTCTCACTTCCGCAAGACAATAAGCTCTTTTCACAAATGTAAAATGCTCTGTAAAGTGGAATCGAAGATGTCATATTTACATGTTTATGTATTCTGTTTCTTTTTTCTCAGTCTGTCACTCAGTTCAGGTCTCCAAGTCCAAGGTATTTCAGTGGAGCCGAGACTCTCAGTTCCTCTGCCCAGACCTCTAGCTTTAAGCAGGTATCTCGAAATATATGGCAGCTTTAGTTTCAAGGAAAAAAACAACTGCTGTAAAATCTAACAATGACCCATCCACAAATGCTCACAGCTTCTCACACACGTGACCTGTAA
Organism: Dromococcyx pavoninus; assembly: GCA_033558185.1. Taxonomy (NCBI): domain Eukaryota; kingdom Metazoa; phylum Chordata; class Aves; order Cuculiformes; family Neomorphidae; genus Dromococcyx; species Dromococcyx pavoninus. The sequence goes on along the minus strand of JAUMJL010000002.1, from coordinate 5,844,674 downwards.
ACCAGTGCAGTTAATTTTCCATACGGTCTTGTCCCTTTCTATGTGGAACCGAAAAAAGAAAAAAGAAAGAAGGAAAAGAGAAGGCTAGGAAAGGTGAATTTTGAGGAATAAATCCCTCTGAGACTCTTCTTTCTGAGATTCCCTGCCAGGATTGCAGGGGGCAAGAGAAGACCTGCTTTTGGCTCACTGTGATAGAGGCCGTGGGATCTGCCCCCAAATCTGGCAGCTCGATGGGATGCTGTGACCTCTGACCCTGGTGCCTAGGCAGCTCAGCCCCATTGTTCCCAGGGGCAGGCAGGCTGGTGAAGCTGGGAGCAGGAGGAGTATCGCTGCCACTTCTGCAGTGCTGGGAAAGGAGATCGCCTCTACATGGAGATTTGGAAGATGCAAGCTGGCCCATACTTATTGATATTATTCAGGATATCTGGGGTGCTCAGATAACATTAAAAAAAGTTGTGCAAGTAAAAAGATGCACTCACTGGAAGTGTCTCCTCCAAACACTCTTGCCTGTAAGCACATAAGCTCATGGCATTCTTCCCTTCAGCTCAGGGAAGCAGCGAGCCCAGGAGTGAATCACTCTACCTTGAGCTCCAGGTACTTGCCCTGTGCTAACCTACAGCCATCCACTTTGCAGATTTTTCAAAGGCTTCTAATTTAGCCAGATCAGGGTCTTTTTTCACAAGAACAAAAAAGACTCTTTGCTGTCACCAAAAGTGACACCCTCCTCATACATCTCCATCCCCCTCCTGCATATCCAATTGTCAAGTCTCTTTTCCAAAGTATGAGATCTCTAGAGCTTCTCGATGAAGGGCTTGTAATAATTCTTTTAACATGGCAAAACACCACATTATTCCCTAAACATTAATGTTGCATGAATGCGAGACTTCTTTTCCCCACGAAATTTCATTTTTGATTTTACAAAACAGAAAGTGCAATTTAAAACAATGCTAATGGAGCACCTATATTCCATAATCTAAAATTATTTGGTTTGGTGCCAATAACTAGCTTATTAAAATGATTGTCTGAGGGAACCCACTTGACCTTGAACGAGGGCACTTGAGCCCTTCCTGTTGTGACAGTGTCTTTCTTACGACCAATAAAACATATCACATTGAATTTGGCCACTTGTGCACTGGAAGACCAGAGCTGCATATTTCAGACCTGTTTAACACCTTATAAAAAAACACTGAACCACTTGGTACTAGTTAAATTCCTACCTATTAAAATGATTACATCCTACCCATGGTGTCTTTTGGTTGCTGTTTATGACTGGGACATTTTTGCCCTCTGAGGTGCTTTGTTCAAACACAAGCCTCTAAACTCTTGAACAACCTGAGGTGCTAGAGCCTTTGCTGGAGGAGAAGGCTATAGTACATTCAGGAATGCAGATACAGAAAAGACTGGCTGTATAAGGTTTCATAATTTTGCACCCTCTTGGAGATGTGAAATCAGGGAGTGGCTGCTTGAAGGCTGCCCAACAAAACAAATAGATAGCCAAGGGAGGATTTACTGAGGAAAGGCAACATGGGTATGCACAGTCAACTACAGTGAAAATACATGATGTTAGGAACTATATTCTTTCTTGTCAAAACCAGCAGCTTGCTGTTTCTGTCTTTGGAGTTAAAGACTAGAGCTATAATACAGTCCAAGACACTTTCTTATTTCGTTTCATGGGGTCACTTTACTATCGTTTCTTGATTATATAGACTGTAAGTGATGTATCTGATACATCCACCTTGAAAACTGAATTTTTAACCAGTTCGTGTCATTATTCAATCCTTAGCACTATATTCCACATTGGCATCTGATAAAAAACATCCCCCTGTCCAGTTTTCTGCTTGGGTGTCATCATTCAGTGACCATGAAAGCATGAAAGCATGAAACCAGATACTGTTCCAGCAGACTGGTGTAAATACGATTTGGCTAAACAAAAATAAAATAGCTTTTCATGCTTATTGATCTTTATTTTTTTGGCCATTTCTATGCTTCATTGACTACAAGCTCAGTAAGGATGTATTTTGTAAAATGAACTGAAGTTTCTCTTAGTGGATGAAATTTTGCATTTAAGTGACTCCCACTAATATTTTCATTCCTCCCTCCCAAAAGCAGCCCTTTCCAATGACTGAAAAAAACCCCGTTGGTCTTTAAGTAATATATATGATATTAGTTTTTCCATTTTAAAATAATCACATTATTGCAGACATTTTAATAGCTGTAGAGGTTGCTATGTATTAACATGATTCATGGTCCTTGACAGCAGTGTCTCTGAAAATCCCACAGGAATGCAAAATACAAAACTCCACACACGTTCAAATTTTACTGCCTGCAGCTAAAAGTGGGGAAAAAAACTTAAAACTGTTGAAACCCTTCAACTTTAAAAGCATTAATAGATGGTCCCAGGGGATTAAATCTAAATCTTAATGTGTAAAAATCAAGTTAATAACCACAGAGATTAATATGGTTGCATTTGATTATTGTGATAATGCAAACAATTAGTACTGCCAAAGTGAGATATATTAGCCTCCTACTTGCCCCACACACATCTGCAAAGCATGGAAATAAATGGAAATAAAACATTTTGCTCTGAAAGGTTTTTCTTCTTTTCTTTTTGCCTTTGTCTTATTTTCTCTGTATCTGACTCATTTTTAAATTATAATTGTTAACGTTTTATTATTAAGCTTCTCTTTTTATGACTCTCACAAAATTGGTTGCCATAATCATCCATTCTACACTGTCGTCAAATCATGCATGTCTTGCCAATACCAAAAAATAAATAAACTTTCTAGATAAATGACATGGCTTTTTTTTCCTGTCTTTCTTTTTAAGCACAAAAATGCCATACAAATACATTAACCTGAGAAAAATAAGTTTTTCCTAGTTCACCGTGAGTCAGTTGGTTTAATCTAGAATGCCCTGGGAACAGAGCTAAGCATCTATTCCAATCTATATTATAGGCGGAGTTGGAAGTGCCACCTATACTTAATGCTTGACACTTCCCATTATAAACCCCTTTTTTCAGTTGCTTATAATTGTGCCAGACTTTAAGTGTTCAACTAAATTCCCTATGCTGGATGTCTGCCTCACTTTGATTTATTTATTGTTCTAAAATTTTAGTGAAAATTGTTCAGCAATTTCCAAGAACAAGAATATAGAAAATATATTCTTTTGCCCATGTATATATAAAAAAAAGGTTTTGCAACTGTTTAATCAATTAACTCTAATATATACATCTCTTGGATCATAGACATTATATTGGGCATAGAAAAGGACCTGCCCTGGTATCAAGAATGTGAAAACAGAACAACTTTGGCCAAATTCTTAGCCTTTGCTCAAGTTCAGCAGATATTTCTCTGGAATTTGGCAGCAATGTCCCTCAAAGGCTCTGTCTGTACCAAGCACATTCTAGCCCTCAGGTTGCAGGCTCTAGGCAACGCTTGCCCTGCTATTGTTGCTCCCAAATGCTGTGGTTGCACATGTTTAGGCACGGGATGTGGGACTGCAGGAAACTGAAGGCAAAAACATCAGATAAGATGTCAGTGATTTGAGTGTGAAAGACAGACTGTCATCCTGGCTTGGTGAGAAGCATATGTGCAGGACGACAAGGAGGTCCTTAGGAGCAGTTTTGTGACTTTCTACCTCATGGGCTGGTAGAAGGACTGAATCCAGGATGAGGAGCAAAGGAATGAGGAACCGGGACTGGAACGGAGGTGGGCAAAAAGCAGGACTGCAGGTCAGAATCCTAGTGAGAAAAGCTTAAACAGGCAGGTGGTTCAGCAAGGGGGGACTGCAATTCCCAGTCACAGGACTGTAGAACCCTGGGCCAAGGTTGGAGGGTTGGAAGGTGAGAGAAGGGGTTGCTGGCTGCTTGTCTCCAGAACCTGGGACAGACCCCAAGCATCTGGAGCGATCCTTTGTGCACCCATGAAACCACCCACAAAGCGAGTATTTCATTCCCCTTAAGCACTGGTGTGCATACAGTATAGAATTAAGTTGCCTTCTCCTAGCCTGAGTGGCTGAGGTCAGTCAGCACTGTGAGTCTAAAGATTTCAGTCCTGCTGCTGAGCCACCATGACGAGACTTTTGTGGGGTTTTCAGACTGCCTTTTTAGAGAATGATAAAAGACAGTATGCACAGAGAAGATTTTAAAAGGCTGATATCACATGATAAGGATTTTGAGGTGTAGGAAAAATATGCAGACCTAGTTTGTCCTCCTCTTATTGTTTATGTTCAGTATGATGTGGATGGCTTGTCTGATGATCACATAGGAAAAGCAGCAGAGAAAGGCCAGCATGTGATATGGAGGATTAGGCTGGAGGATTAGGAAGAGGTATGCAGGAAGAGAAAGGAGGGTTTCAAAGTGGATATATTTGGATATTGTCCTACATGGAAGGCTCTGTCCTTGCTTCTTCTTCATCTGCAATGCTGTGTGAACACCAAGACTAGGCTGTTCATATGGTCACTTACTATGTTTTGAGAGCATTTGACTTTGGACTCCAGCAGGCTGCCTTCCCAAGTGCCACTGAGGAGTACACCTGACCTATGCACAGATGACATACACAGCTGTGCAATGCTGAGTGCTCTGACAGACCGGAGTGTTGTGACTTAGCTCAGCTATCTCTAACTGATGTGAATCCTGGCCTTACTTAAAGTCTGTTTGCCTCAGTTCCCCTTTCGGAAAATGGGAATAACACCATCCCACCTCTCGCATAAGTGTTGTGAAAATGCTTGAATTACTATTTATGAAGTACTGTAATGATGAGTGCCCATGAGGAACAGCCCATGAGGAAATTAATTATTCTGTCTTTGGAACAGGCTTTGAATAGTGAGCAGTAAATAGGATGTAGGGCCATTACACTGAATAATGAGAATGAAGCAGATGAATAACATCCACTCCGTGTAGTGAATGAGGCAGGGGCATGATGAAGATAACAGCAGGAAACCATGCAGTGAAAGACCCCATCAAGGTGCATGGTAGAAGATAACTCTGCCATATGCTAACCCTCGAGTGCTTGGGTCCATGGAAACCCCAAACCCTTCCCAGCTCTGACAACACAGATATTCCATGCATCCTAATATCCCCTGTGACCTTGCCTTTTCCCTCCAACAGTTCCTAACCCAGTTTGAGTCCAGCCAGCCTCAGTCTCCTCCCATCTGACTCATAGCTCTAGTTTCCTTGCTCGCCAGGCTCTGACTCAAAAATCCATTCAGCTTCCCTCCCTTCATCCACAGCCATTAACCCCAGTTCCTATAAAAACAGGAAAAAGCACATTCCTAACACTGAGACACCTTCCTCTACCAAAATCCTAGTGCAGCTTGAAAGCTGAAGGACAGCAGAGCTTCAAAAAAAAGACCAGGGATAATCAGAAAATACGCACAAATATGGAAATGTATATACATTTTCTAGCCTCACCAGCAACTCAAACTGCAATACTTTACAATGTCATCAGAATTTTTCCAAAATTAGTTCAATATCATTTCAGCTAAGTATTTATCTGAAGTGATATTGGTTGGAAATTAAAACTGAAAATAGGGTTTTCCCCTGAAATATATCAGCAAGCACAATTGCAATAGCTGGCAGTCCCTATCCTTCCTGCATAATATTGCTAATATCCAGGTGTATAAGAAAGAGAATTCAAAAGCTAGTTTCCTGGGCTCTGTAGCTGGAGGACAAATATGTCTATACAGTGCACTAATTTTTAAATAAAATATACTCAGAAGAAAGAATCAGTAAAAAACAAACCCAAACGTAGCTCTTCCTAATTTCACGTATGCCAAATTTTAAAGAAATCAATGGAAAAAAAATGTAGGAATACCTTTCAGCTGGCAATCTCAGGTTTGAAAATGTGTTTTTGGATCAGTTCCCCATTTGTTTCATTACTTTTTATGCTATATTTCTCTCAAGATAATTCATGCCAATGGATAAACCAAGATTTTTCATTTTAGGTGCTGAGTTTGTAGAACATCTCTGACTGCTATTCTCTCTTAAATTTGAGATTTCATAAAAGTTAAGTTTGTCAGCTTTGGAATTGGCTGAAAAGGATTATTGACTATTCTATACCATTGACATTAATGGTGTTATTGTGCTCAGTGAGAGAAAGGAACTTAGAAGAGAAACATTTAGGAATGAATGTATCTTCATGCTATGCAAGGTATTCAGTGAAAGGGAGGGTAAAATCTGAAGCTTTTGGTTAAAGCTGGGTGGGTAGGAGAGCCACCAGACCCGCAGCTGCATTTCCCCTTGTTTTTTTCAGAGGAATATGTGTAGTTAATGCCAATGCGACCCTTTATGCAATATACATGAGCAAAGGAGCAGAAAAAGAAAAGGGAAAGAGACCTGGCTTCCTCTCTCCAAATAGCTCTTTCTGCCTTGGCAAAGAAGTAAACAGAAGGAAAGAAAATGGCAAATTAAGCTAAGGCTCTTTTGTTCTTCTACCTTGAGAAGGATGGAGCCAGGAGAAAATAAATACCATTCAGCAGCAAGTGCTGCAGCTTGCATAGAGCAATAATGGAGAAGCTATACAGTCAGCAGCAAATACCAGAGGCTTTTTAATATTGCGGCATCCTGTTTTCTGGTTGTGTACTGTATGTGGCGTACATAGAGTTTCATGTCACTAGCACCACAAAAGCAGTGTTCACACCTTCAGCATGTAATCGGGGTTTTAGTATCATTAGCTGAAGTGTAAACCCATGAAACCTGGTGATCAGTTCTTCCACAGATAACCCAGACAGGAACCACTCCCCACTTTTACATGCTATGTAATGACTTGTACACGTGAGGCAGCGTGATCTGCCCCCAGAATTATGTTGAATCCCCTCCCCTTGTGAATAAATGACTCCAGTAATCTGCCAGACCCATCTCTGTCTCATACATTTCAGTCCTGTAACACTATCCCAGGTGGTCAGCCCATATCTTGTAGCATTCTGGAAGTGTAACCTGATGTTTGTCTTTGAATCTGTGACACCTGTTGCCCTGCTGGAACTTGCTTTGTCACTGTGGTTAAGGTCCATGTAGTCCCAAACACAGTAGGTAGAAGGGAAGATACATACTGGAGGGCTAACGAACTTATTGCTAATGATGGGTCAAGAGATTAAACTCATTAGTTGTTGCAATAGTTCTTGGACTGATCTGCCCAGGAATCGTTATTACTTGGAGACACTCTACACACAGACTTTGTGGATGTTCTCCATGCTTGCTGACCTTTGCTGTGACATATCCTGTCATAATCCAGCACAGAACAAAGACTACTTCATGACAATCATTTAACTGACTCAGCACCTGAAATGTGTGGGCAAGAGCACAGAATGAAGATAGGTCATCACTAGGATGAATCCTGAGAGGGTGAAAACCCAGGACTCCTGTTCTTCCAGGGTGTGTGACCTTGGCATCATCTAACCCAGCCAATTCACCAGTCTATCAATCTACACATATTATTTACTCACTCCAGTGCAGCAATGTGTTGTTTGATGCAACTCCTGCCAGTCTGTATTTCATCCCAGCTAAACTCCCATTCTGCTTTCCATGCTGTGCTGATGGCTGGGGCAGCTGGATAGGCATCTTGGAAATGGAAAACACCCAGAAAGTGTGCCCTGGCTGTTTTGTCTCCTAGGAATGGGGCACAACTGTATCACTGCAGTTTGGTTTTGGTTGTTTTTTCTTTTCTCTCCCCTTCATTGTTCAAAGTTTTAAGAAGTGGGCCCATCATTTCTTTTGCACTAAGCTATCTGGTTTCTAGTGTTGGCACAAAGAGTGTCCTGTATTCTTCAGATGTTTGTAGAAACCAACTGAGACTGGTGGGAAATAAGGGGTTGAGGTGGGACTCTAAGCTGCCACAGGTGATCAACAGAGCAAGAGAGCTGCAGATTCCCTGGGGCTGAGCAAAGTCCTAGGTCCTCCGTGGATAGGGGAGGTGGGACAAGTTGAAGGCAGAGTGCAAGGGTATACATTGTGGAAATGGGAGCCTAGGAGGTGGGAGGAGTTGCAGGAATGCTACAGAAGAGGTGCTCTCCCACCTTACTGCAGCTCTGTGGTGCCTGTGAGCCAGTAATGGGCATCAAAAGCAGAAAGGCAGCAGGTCCCCAGGAGCAATGCCTTATTGCCTCCTTTCTGTACCATGGGTGACTGAGGTCCCTTTGAGCTGAGGGTGGAGGCCACAGGCAGAGGCTGGGCTTCATGTCTGAGAACCCTCTGAGATGAGTAACACTTGATACAGTAAACTACTGATGTCTGGAGAGCTTGACACTTCTCTTACATAAGCACATAAGGAGAAGCTTGGATAACCTGGAAGGTGCAGTCTTTGCAAGAGAGAGTGGGGACTATAAAAGAGGGGGGGTTGTCCCCAGTTGGCAAACGAAGAAGACGATGGTGCAGAACTAGCTGGGTTCCCAGCCAGGGCTCAGAGCAGGTTCCCTCCCAGAAACCAGTCACTAGGGATTTTACACTGGGGAATTTTGTCAGTGTCTGTGTATTTAGTCAGATTTTCCTGTAATAGAACTACATTTTAGGCACTCTGATCCTGATAACATGGGAACTGGCACATAATTAATGTTTCCAGAGCTGTTTTTCCTAATCCTGAAGGGCTGTTTCCCCAATATTTTTTGTGAATAAATCTTCTTTTTGTCTTTCAACACTTTCTTTATTTTTTTTTTTTAATCTTTTTTAACCACTGCTTCCAGTGCCCTTCTCCCTGGACTTCGCCCAGCCACAGTGGCCTGGGTTTGTAATTATGGCAAAAACTTGTCTCATGACTAGGCGATGACTAGAGATAATTCCCCAGAAGAAACACCTACAGATGAATGCCATTTCTGCTCTTTTCTTCTTCTTTTGCTTGGATTTGTCAGGCTGCTGCTCATCCATTGCTTATTATTTTTAACCCTTCAGCTATACCTTTTGTTTTGAAGTGAGATAGTTCCAGATATTAGGGTGCATTTACAATTTGGAAACATTGTAATATTTACCATAATACTCCCTGAAGTCCTAATGTGACTATAATTCACAAATTAAAATCAGTCCACTTCCCTGTCCCTGAGTTTGTCAGTAACAAGAAGTCTGTGGGTCTGACTTATTCTGTATGAACAACAAAAACATGTGAACCTTTTCCAGCAGAACGGTATGAGGTGTTGTGCCTCTGTATGATTTGGAGAGGAAATGCAAAGTCCTGTACCCAATAGAAAAAATCACAGGAGAGGTGTCTTTTCTTTTGGGGCAGTTTGATCTATAGGCTAGTCCTTGGTAGCAAATCTTGATGATGGGCTTTTTATGGTCAGTGTTTAAAATCTAGGGATTTAATTATCAAATATTTGTTAAATGACCTGGGTATTATTAGACTAAAATTTTAACACATTTTCGCAAAATTGCAACATGCATTTTAAGTCCTTTCTTGAATTTTTTTTCAGATGTCTATGTTGGAGGGGAAAACAACCAGATGAAAATAACTTATGTATAGTGAGAACTAGGCTATGGCACCTTCTGACACGAATCATCTCCACAGGGTGAAAAGCTTCTCATAAGACCCATGTTTGGCCGTGACTTATTGTTTCCGGATTAGGGACACATTTGTGTTCCTCAGTATACTACAGACCATTAAACATTGCAACCTGTGCTACTCTTGTTTTTAAGCTAACTTTTTTTGGCTGTTGAATTTGATTTAGAGACTTCAGCAAAGGAGTGGCACGGTTTCCTTTAGCATGGCAAGCGCTGTACTTCTGTATGCTGTGCTCATTCGCATGCACAGTGACCTCTCCTCTCAGGGTGAACACAGACGTCTTTACAATGTGTCTGTCTTTATGCATGTGTGTGTGCACATATGTGTCAGAAATACTGGGCCAGAATGTCATGCCTGGCTTTGTGAGTCAGTGGACGCATGAGCTAAAGGTGAAAAAAATGCTAGTGTTCTAGTTAGGAAGCAAAAACCATAAGTCACCCTTAAGCATCCTCGTCTGGGGAGGAAAGAGAACGACACCATAGCTGTGGAATGACCAGTTCTCCTTGAGCTGTAAGAGCAGAACTGCTAAGGTGTCCTCTGGGGAATCCTCAGCGAACTCTATGGATGCTTTCTGCTGGCTTTCAAGTGACTCTGTGTAACAGCTTAGCCATAGTTCCTCTGGGGAACTGATACTCAAATGTGTGTGTATATGTGTGTGTGTGGGTGTGTAGTTTGTATTCATAGCAAAATTGGCAGTTCTGTAGCACAAACAGGGATTAACATTTCACTTTTTTTTTTTCCTTGGGAAAAAAACAGTTTGAATTTTTTTTGGAAAAAGGAAAACAGTAGCAGAAGAGTCCTATCTCTGCCATTTTCACCTTTGCGCAGTGCTCATACACACAATCTCAAGCACAATATAAGCATTCCTGTTGTGTGTATACCTCTAAGTAATGTGACTGAGATATGACAAATTCATTAATGTTTTGGGCTCTGAGTCAGCCTCAAGGTCCACAGTTGAGAAATAGTACTTCTGAGTATTTTCATCATCTCATGGGGGCTTAACATAACATGATATTTTTAATACCTCTGTTCATCTGAGTAGTGTCAGATATTATTTGTAGCATTGTTTCAGTGACCTTAATCCTAGCATCTAACAGAAATTCTGCTCCCCCTTCATGATGTTGCACCCTCAATATCCAGGTGTGGTTCCTGTGCTGTACGTTGCAGGGATGCATGGAACAACAAAGTGTTGAGCCATGAGCAAGTGAGCGAGAAATCAAGGGCTTAATCATACACTAAGAGGCAAACTATTTCTGCTGCTCAGATGTAGCAAAGTGGTTGGAAATTGTAGTTCTCTCATGTAAGTGTCTGGAAACTGTAGTTCTCTCCTGTTTTCCTTCAAGCCCATGACAATGCTTCTGCACCAGCTGCCATCTGTGGTATAAAGTGGAGTCACTGGGCTCTCCAATGGTTATAATGATGCTTAATCTCAGGCTGAGTCCAGGATCAGGCCAAAGCTGCTTCAGGGACCCAGGAAGCCCAGCATCATTTCTGGCTCCCACACAGCCTTCACCTGTAAGGCACTGAGTGGAGTCCAAAATATATTTTGCATACAAATTAATGAGATACATTTATAGCACCCCTTAGACAGCTTTATTCTGTTAGTGCTTACCTTTATTACTGTGTAAGATACTCAGCTCTCATTGTCATAAATTGTGCTCTAATTTTGAAGAGGGAAAATCATTCCATATAAGAGATAAATAAATATGAAGAACAAAATTTTGCCAATTCTTATGCGGCTATCAAAAAAATGGCAAAGTCATGCCATAAATAAGTAAGACATCTTATCCTGACACTTAGTAATTAGAATTTTTTGACTGCGTTTGTCATGGCCAAAGTCAGCACATCTTGGAACATCCCTGTATCTTGTGCGTGCACAATGTTGTGGGACAGGGCATACACCATTGTGGCTTAGGGGCTTCTGCAGGTTTGAGAGTCTGGAGAAGGTGGTGTAGTGGCCTTAAAATGCATTCATACAAACAAAGAAAAGTTTTATCTGCAGCAGTATCCAGATGATTCCACTGATGATGTGTATTTTACTTCCAAAATCTGTAGCAAAGTTAAAATGGAAAATAGCTTTTTGCTGTACTTGGCCAACCTAACCTGTGGGCTTCTGCCCTGTGATATGACAGTGTCTGTGCTGTTGGCAGAATATTTGCAGGGCTTGGTTTTGTGCATATTTGTACACACATATTTAATAGCCAAGGGCTGCTGATACTCGCTCTGCCCACTTCCACGTTGCTCTGCCTCTCTTGACTTAATTTGCACGGGAGTAAGTGACAGCAGAAGCACGGCTCTGTTGCCTAGTCAGCCCCTCACCCGTCTGCTAAATCACAAGTCGCCTCCCAGCAGATTAAGGCAAATTTCAATCAACAGCAGTTTAGATTAGTAAACTGGGTGATGAACTGAAACAGCTAAGGAAGGGCAAACACAGCCATTTTGCCACTACTGAGCTACCCTCCAGGCAGGTAGAAGGGCAGAAGGCCTGGGGGTAACCTGCCTCTCCTTCATGTGAATCACCAGGCTCTGAGTCACAGCCATTAGGCATCAGGGGAGCATCTTCTGTGAACTAGTATTATTCAATGTGAGTGAAGGTTAGAAAATTGGATTCTATTATGGGAAGGCTTTTAAGTTATATTATCCTATGTCTGTGAAGCATTTATGAAAAAATCTTTCTTTAAAAAATAATACTATTTGACTTAATTTTTTACAAATACATAGAAAATCTGAGCCACATGAACTTTATAGGAATTCTCCAAACACACAATTTTTAGCACAAGCTCTCTCATTTCATGGAAGTTTCCTTGTAATTTGCAGCAGTACGAACTGTGGTGATGGACATAGCTGCCGGAGCTCATATACTGTAGCAGAGACAGGCATCTTCTGGGTCCTGTCATGGAGACCTCTGCTCACTACAGGTGGAGTGGCTGTTGTTTTACCACGTGCAGTGAGTATTAGTGAATGCTTTTAAATAACTCATTGAACTAAGGATATTTATTAGGAAGTTTAGCCTTTGATTGCAGTCCTACTCTGCTTAAGACAAATCACAGAATCAGAGAATCAGAGAATGGCTGAGTTGGAAGGGACCCCCAAGGATCATCGAGTCCAACTCCTGTCCCTGTGTAGAACAACATCAACATTCACATCATGTGTCTGAAGGTGTTGTCCAGATGCTTCTAAATTATTGTCAGGCTTGGCTCTGTGACTGTGTCCCTAGGGAACTGTTCCAGTGCTCCACCACCGTCTGAGTGAAGAACCTTTTCCTAATATTCAATCTAAACCTTCCCTGGCCCTTCTTCCCGCCATTTCCTCTGGTCCTATTATTGGTCACCAGGGAGAAGAGATCAGCATCTGCTCTTCCTCCACGCCTTATGAGGAAGCAGTAGATTAAGATGAGGTCTTCCCTCAGTCTCATCCAGGCTGAACAGACCAAGAGACTTTAGCCACTCCTCATACAGCTTCCCTTCTTAAACCTTCACCCTTCACCAACTTTGTGGGCTCCTCTGGACACTCTTCAGTAGCTTTATATTTTTATTCTCTGGCACCCAAAACTACACACAATAACTGAGGTGGGGCCTCACCAGTGCAGAGCAGAGTGGGACAATCCCCTCCCTCGCCCAGCTGGTAATGCTGTGCTTGATGCACCACCGGACACGTTGGCCCTCTTGACTGCCAGGGCACACTGTTGGCTCACGTTCAACTTGCCATCGACAAGAACCTCCAGATTCCTTTCTGCAGCACTGCTCTCCAGCCTCTTACTCCTGACTCTTCCTGTATATTCAGGGTTACTGTGTCCCAGGTGCAAAATCCGAGTACTTGCTCTTGTTAAACTTCATGATTTTGGTATTTAATGAGGGCAAGTGTCAGATTTATTCCAAAGTTACACCCTCTCACATGTCCTACAAATGGCTGATGATACATAGTCTAAAAGTGTCACAGATGATACTCCAGTGTAGAAAAGGTAGATCTGTATTTACAGCAAAATTACTTTCTTGGGATATATTGGGATATATGATTCCAGAAAAAAAAAAAGGAATAATTTTCTGGTTTTCCTTACAGACTTGCTTCTGAAAAGGTTTCTATTGTCTACCATTCATATCTAACTGCATTTCTGAGTAATAGAATAAATCCTTACGTGTGAAGATAAACGTACAGTATTATGGCATAATCATTTAGGGTGTATTTCCGTAGAGCTTTGAGTGAGTGAAACATTGCAATTCAGAGGTTATCTTAAAGATCAAATCCCCAGTCAGAAAGCTATATTGTTGCCTTCATTTTCCTTTCTCAACCTCATGAAGGTTTAATTGGCAGCTAGCCTACATTGTGATACTCTAGCTTCTTAGAATTTTCTTTTTTGTAACAGATTTTTTTTTAATGAGCATTTTCTCAAGGGAATTAATTATTACTTTGACTGGTATATTCAGGTATTTCCATCAAGAAGTTTTATAAACTACCAAACTCTTGACACAGTGTGCAACCATAAAAATCACAGAGAGTATCTGTAGTTCTTTTTAATCCCATTAAATAATTTTTTTCATCTGAAGCTTACTCTTCTCTTTGTTAAATGACAACATCCAGATTCATTTGCACCTAATGTTTAATGTGCATGTGCTGTGACACTGCTATGGGTTTATAGAAGCTGCACCATAAGAAGAAATACATGTCATGAAGTGAGAAGAACTCAATGAATGAAGAGTTTCATCACTGTTTGAGCATCATTTCTGCAGAGACAGGCTTGACTTTTCTACCTTGTTTTCATTTTATGCAGAACTTTTAGAAACATGCTCACTGTGAGGCACTCTGCGGGAAGACAGATAGTTTCAGTATCAGCCACCATATTAACAGAGGGGCATAACCTGGGGCCTCAACTCTGTCTTTATACAAGCAAACTTCAGTCAGGTTAAGGACTGAGGAAACCCAAATTCTTCAGCAGTGACTTAGCTGCATACCTTGAAGAAAGAAAATACTGCATAGCCGTGTTGCTCTATAGCCAAGACAAGAAGCCAAATACAGCAGCCACAAGCCTGTCTATGCATCCATCTTTCATTCACAGGGAAGATACTGTATGCCCTCTCTACACTAACAAAACCTCTTCTTTTGCCTCCAGACGCATCCCTTTTCTTGGGATCCTTCCCGTCTTTGCCTAAAATTTGCAGTAATTTCTTTTTTCCTTGGTGGAAGCAACTGTTGCAAAAGACTTCGCGTTTCAGGTGTGTTTGTCATCACTTGGTGTTCTCCACAGATGAAGGTCTGGGACAGGAGTCTTCCAAGCAGTGTATTTGCTTTTGTTTTTCCTTGCAGTAAACTCTCCACCTACATGGTCAGCATGAGGAGGAGCATGGGGATGCAGGTCCTGGCGACAGTCTGTGGGGAGAGTTGACTTTCCCTACTGAGGCCCTTCCCTACCTGTCCCCCTTCCACAGAGAGGACAGAAAGCCACCAATGTGCATGACTAATAAGGCACCTTTTTCTCCTTTCTGCCCAAACTGGCTTGCCAGAGTTAAAGTTACCCTCAGTATTCAAGTTACAACTTTGTAACAAATGAAAACAGCAATTAAGGCTGCCACTTCATTCCTAAGTCACACCATTTTGTCTAATTGCAATATATATAATACATAAGATCATGCTGTGCTGGGGGATATATATGCAATAACTGAACACAGTGGCATGATTTAGGACAGACTGGCTTTGAATTTCTTTGTGTGAGCAGGTGGTGTTTCTATAGCGCCTCAGATATATTCAACGTGACACTATAAGGTCAAACTTACCCCTTCTGAGGGCTTGCCTTTATTACTAGCCCAAATAATAAATAACAAAACACAAACTTCAGCCAAAGCTCTCTTTCTAGATTTTCCAGAAGGAGTTCCTTGGATTTGCTCTCAGCTTGTTCATCCAGTAGGTATTTACATGGATTTTATGCTTTAAGGGGCTTCCCAGGACTATTTTAAGAAAATTGCAATAGGTAAACTAGTTCCTGCTAAGAAGTTACTGTCCATCAACTGAGAAGGGGTAGAGGTTGGTGTTCTCCTTCCCTACACCATCTCTCAATAAAATTATTAACTTACACCCTTTTCTGCCTTACAATGGAAGAAAGGCAAATATTGTACCCTTAACACTCACTTTAAGAAAGGGGAGAAAGTGCTTGTGGCAACTCCATGCCCTATTTTATATCTCAACAGTATGCAGTCCTCTAGGACAAAGGCACTGAGGTAAATGAAAGATGGGATAGACTGCAGTGTATGTTTGCCAAAGACTGATTGTGGCAGAGTAACTGGATAGCTTTCTTCCCTGAGATTTTCTTGACTAAAGAAATGCAGTAGGTCTCATCTCTGTGGACTTCTGAAAAGTAGGTAATAAGGTGCCACATGGGAAATTATTAGTTAAGATGAAGAAGATGGGAATTAGTTCAAAAAGTATAACGTGGATAAGAAACTAACTAAAGGGAGATGCCAACTGCTTGTGTTGAAGAGGGAGATTCAGTCCTGGAATGAGGTTAGCTGTTGCAAGAATGTGGGCTTACAAGGTTACTAGGACCTAGCCTTTATTTGTGAGCTTCGTTTTGAAACTGTGATGCAAAAAAAGTAGGACTGTGCTAAAAAAAATTTAAAAAATACTGGCCACAAAAATCTGGGAGACATCATGCATGCAGAAAGATCTACAAGGACAGAACCAAATGCAAAGTGCAGAATCATGCCCTTGGAGGTCATTTTGTTCATCAGCTAGAAATGGTGTGGGAAGAAGAAGTTCTTGTTGGTTCCAAACTGACTGTAAGCTGCCAGACTGATGGAAATGGTAGTTGTAATCTCCAAGGCACAGCAATGTCAGCAGCACTACAAGGGGCCCTCCTCCAAGTTCAGTAAGCGGCTCTGTGTCCAGGACCTGCCACTGGGGAAAAGGATGTGGAAAGGCTACGGTGCACGAAGGGAAATGAGAGGCTGTCTGGCTGAGGGGCCACACAAAAACATCACCTCTGCAGTCTAGTAAAACACAGGCTGAAAGGGAAGCTAATTATTCCTTGTAAAAACATCAAGGAGGTAAAAGCAAGGCAAGAAAAACAGCTATTTCACATGAAGGACAACGTTGTCAGGTATGAATATATATATATAAAACCTGAATAAATCTAGGCTGAATATTAGAAACAGATTTTAACAATTAAAGACTTGAGTTTCTAAAACAGCCTTTTGCCTGAAGTTATAAACAATTATCTGATTTCTTTTAATAGGAAATCCGATCCATTTATGAAATGGGTTTACATGAAGATAACTGTCTATGCTGTAGAAAGGAATAAGGCTTAGTGACCAAAGATGTGTTTTCTAGGTCTCTGCTTTTATGAACTGCTTGATTTTCCCAGGTTTACGATTTTATTTTTTAGGTAAGACTGTGACAGATTAAATCCAGGAATTCTTTTAAAAATACATTACATTAGTAAAAAGAGAAAAATCATTAAAAATGTATCCAGTTTTACCTGCATGCTTGTTTGGTGATGACTTGTTCCTTGCCATCTCTATGCAGAGTTCCTTGTTAAGGGGATTCTTAAGTCTTACTTCTACCTTCAATGCAGTGTTAAAAACTGAGGGCCCAAGGGGAATAATGTCATTCTACTATGAAAAATATACTAAATAAGGGTGGAAATATTCATGGAGATAACTATCCTAAATGCAGATGCCATAGAAATATCTCCTTTTAACATTTGTGTCAAATGTTTCTAAGTTGGAGCCGTGCAACTTCATGCCCATTTTTGTAATTTTGAATTATCATATTCGTTCTTTGCTGTATCTGTATTAATCTTTTCCACCTCAGAATGTCTACCACAATTCAGGCTGATCCCGTCCCCACACACTGCTGAAATGAGCCAACGTCAAGCCAGAATTTGTGCAAGAAAAGAAGGTGGGTGGGGATGCACTGAAATTTTAACCTTTCTGTGCTGGTACTATCTCTAGTCAAAAATAAGTGGAAAAAGTGTTCAAATATGTGGTTTTATCACAGGTTGATTGGTGGACATTTTGATAAAAGGATGGCATGTTTAGCCCAAATGTTTTCACTATGTGCACCGTCACTACCACTGGCTTTTACACAGTGGTGCCTTCTAATCAGTGATTAGGGAATAAGGCAAGCATGACTAGTAAAAGATAACCAGAGAAAGCTCTTAAAAAATTCAAGGCGCCTTTCCATGTGTGATTTTTCCTAAATGACTTTGGCGTGCTCCTTCCTGAGGTGCATTGTAGGGGGAGGGTTTGAAGTTCTTTAAATTTGCATGTCTTTGCTGGTCAAAGTCAGAATTCTTTCCTGTACATTATGAGAGCACGTAAAGAAAAAAAAAACCTACCCACTGGCACATGCACAAAGTGGGCCTAGGGCACTGGATATTTTATTCTCATGAACAAGCTATATATATTAAAAAACCCCATCCTGTAATGTGATCCAGTAAGTTTGCCAGTTTAAGCTGAGAAGCTGGAGTGACTGAGGCAAATTGGTTTCCAGCAGTTGTGAGAGAAACCTCAGGAGATGACTGGGTCTGCAGAAGCAAGCTAAGCTGTGCTTTACAGTTATGGCATTTAAGTCCAAGCCTCAGAGAAGTGAATGAGCATCTGAGGAAAGCTAAACAGAACTCCAGGTAAAGGTGCTTAAATCTGCATGGCACAGACTTTGACCTGGACATTTCTCTGAAGATTTAGTAATTCTTGAAAGTCCACAATGTACCGCAGAGTAAAATTCATTATGTAGTGGTAAGGGCAATCAGCAAAGCATCTGGTTGAATCGTTCGAGGCAGAAAAGTGAAGGTAAAATATAGAGGAACGTATAAGGGGTTTAGTTCATGTTGCTCAATATAAGCTGAACACAACGTAAATGGCATTATCTTCTGCATTTTTTAACTTTTTCAAACCAGTGTGCAGTGACCACATCTCTTATGGAATGATGCAGGGTGAAACATGAGTTCATCACTACTCAATATACAGAATCATCATGAAATGAGTAAACTTATCACATTTATAATCTATATACATACAAAAATCATTATTTTACCTCTTATTTTGATAGCAAACATTTATTTGAAAGAGCACTGTTATTAGCAGCCTGCTTTTAAATAAGAATCTGTTCCATTATGACTGTTTTTTGAAGACTTAACATCATTGCTGTTATATGTCTCATCAGTTTTTTGGCATAAGCCTTCTTAAACCAGATGCAATAAGGTTTCATTTGTGTAAATTGTGCTCTTGGTAAAAGACAACCAAAAGAATAAAAAAGGTTTGGGTTTCATCCCATTATTCTCACTTTTAGAAGAGACAGAAAAAATGTAAATTTATTAATGAAAAGTAATGATGATATTTACAAAGATAATGTTAATTTGTGCTGTGTACTTGAGTGGTGGTGTAACTTGAACGTTTATCTTTTATAACCAAAGCAAAAATATTCAACCTATTTCACACAGGCTGTCAACCATCCATCCAGTGGCAATGCTTTTTCATCACAATTAAGAGGGCTACTTTAAGCATTCTAATTTGTTTTACTTAAAAAAAATTTAAAAACAAGCTTTGCTTGCTAAAATGCATTTAAATAGGAGAAATACTCCATTTTATTTTTGAGTGATACATCAGCCTGTTACCGCTGAAAATAGAATGAAGAAACATGGAGGAGTAGAACCAACCGAGTTTTGGAGCAGCGTGAAATACCACTGCAGAAACCCTCCCTACCCCAGCCTCTTCCCCTCCTCCACACCCCTCTCCATCCCACAGCCGCATTCTCCAAAGCATACTCCCTCCACTGCTGCGTGAGTTACTGGGACTTCTGGCCCATACATCAGCTATGCCCTCCTTCCCACTCCCATACTGTCATCTCAAATCCCCTCAGGATTCCACTCAAAGAGATGAGGGTGCAAAGTCGGGGACGCCGCTTCATGCACTGTGCGATTCAATAACCACTGAGAAATTCCAGTGCATCTGATCGAGGCAGTTCCCCGGTTGCTCTGTTCTGCCTGGTTTGCAAAAACCTGCTTTGTAGAGAGTAAATAAAGGAAAAAGGAGGCAGAAGAAATGACATGGACTCAGACGCCTAGACTAATGCAGGTGTTATTATTACCGTGATTTTATTGACAATGTATCAGGTTTGGATGAAAACTTCAAAGCTAATGAAAGGGTCATGTTAATGGGAAGTTCTGTAGTATGCATTATAGGCATTGTAAGGCTGCCAGAGCAAATCCCATTTCAATAGTGAATTGGGTAATCTGTTGCATTTTTAAAGGACATTCGTCCTAAGAGATTATGAGTTTATATTGCCTAAGGTTGTATTCCATCATTACAAAAGTGCTAGAATTCTCCTTAAAATTTGTTTTACCTGTAGCAGCAGTGGGAGTTTTGTCTCCTGCACTACATTCAGTAACACTGGCATTTTGACATTTGAGAGTTATCTTTCGGTTTTACCTGCCGCAGGAAAAAATTAGAGACACAACTTCTTTTAATAATGCAACTAGTGGTTCTACTTAAGCAGTAGCCTCTAGCCAATGACACCTTTCCTTACTTTCTATACAATCATCTTCATTTACAAAGGTCTCCTGTTAAATGATTAAATTGGTGATCAAACTGTCATCTATTTAATTTAAATGAGACTTTTCTCAGCAAACGGAAGATGTCACTTTATACTTTCTCCAACAAAAAATTGTATATGCTGTACTCTGTTAGTAGAAGATGTAAAGATAAAGGGTAAATATCATTTCTGTACAGTACTACTGTGCAGTAGTCTACTATTTCAACCAAATAAATGCCATGTATCCCCAACATATCTCTTTTCAACATAGAATTCCTTTTATTTCCAGTCATTTTGAGCCTGGGCTTGAGCATTAACTTGCTATTTTTTTTGTGAGAATTCAGTTTTGGAAGAATTTAGGAGCTGATGTAACTTTGCCTGTATGCCTGCCCATTTTTCTGTTACATTTCCCTGTGCTATTCTGAGGAATTCTTTTGTTGCCAGGAAAGTTTGTGGACAAAATAGCTTTTGAGCAAATGGAAGAAAACAGTGCAAGGAGTGAAGCTTAAGACCGCTTTAGATTTGGCTGACAAAGGGGAGAAAGGACGTGCCCCCCAGGAAGGAACAAGTCCCAGTCATGGTGACTCACTGATAGAAGTGATTTGCACACGAGGACTGATATTCTTACATGCTTATCAACAACCCACATTCTCTTCCTCAGCCTGGCTTCAGACAAAGGATCATTTAACATTTCTGTATTAAGTCTAAACAATCTCAGCATTCCTGGGTGTGCTGGATCTTCCAGGTCATGTTCTGTAGGATCTGAGGGTGACTGTTGAAACACAGAGAGTACATAGACCTAATTAAGAGACAATTCAGCTAGAAATAATCTTCCTAGGCACTATGTGTTCAACAAAATACTCTTTTAAATAGCACATCAAAGGCACTCTGTGTGTCCTTGATTTTCCCAATCATGCTCAGTTTTATTTTGTGTTTTCTTTTCCCCTGGGTTTCAGTTATTGTTTTACAGAAAATGATAGGCAATATATTTCATTTATTTTATACAAGTAGATATTTTTTATATTGAGATGCCAAAAGAAAATCCTAAGACAACATAATCTACTCAAATCTTCATGAAAAAGGGTTTTTTTCCTATATGTTGGCTAGAAAATTAGGAAGGTGTCTTACACTCTCTTATCAGAGGCCACAGTAGAGATTTTCTAGTAAATCCTGACCAACTGCCAAAGATGGCTTGACAAACAAAACAAACTTTAGTGAGATGAAGCTCTGTATGGATGATAAGTGCTCACATCTGGAGGGGTCCTAGAAGATTTATATCTGAAAATCATGATGTGGTCCTACAGAGGAAGGCTATGAAAGTGCTGGCCCCTAAGTGCTGTTTGTAACCCACATTTGACCCATGTGGGGATTAAAAGTTGATATCTTTTGTGCAGGCAGAAGAATCAAATGGTCAGCGATACAGAAATGATCTCCAGCATATCTTCAGCGCATCCCCAAATTATCCATTGATAAATGGTGTTTTACAAGTAGGGCAAGAAAAACTTTGTGTTGGAACTAAATAGGAAAAAAAATTCACTGAAAGGGTGATGGGCAATTGGAATGCACTGCTCAGGGAGGTGGTGGAGTCATTGTCCCTGGAGGTGTTTAAAAACAGATTGGATGAGGCGCTTAGTGCCATGGTTTAAATGACGAGTGGGTGCTAGTTTTGGGTCATAGGTTGGACTAGATGATCTCAGAGGTCTTTTCCAACCTTGTGATACTGTGTGTGACACTGTGTGTAAAACAGTTGGCCAACACCTCTGTAACTGCCATCTCAGCTAAAGACTCCTGTAAGTATAGTCACTGGGGACTGTGGTTTTCTGGGACCAGCAGAGATAGCATCTAATCAGAATCACAGGTTTGAATGATGTTTGAGTGTAATCTGAAACTGGAGACTATGAAGTCCTTTTAGCCATTACCTGGCATTACTGAAGGTGAAAAATACAATGGCAGAAATGTTTAAGGTTATTTTGAATAAGATATGAAACAGAGTTATCTAGAGAAGGTGACAGGAAGAATATTCGCTATAAGAAGAAGAAAACAAAAAACATTCAAGTAACTTAGAAGTATAACCTACCTGTGCCTTTGTTCTGCCTAACCAGTTGAGAAGTAGGGTTTTGCTGAGGACATTAACTGTCTTTTAGATTTTAGCCCTCTTTTATTTTTTGTTTATAACATCCTTGGGTCTGCAGAACCTTGCTGTTGTGACAATGGATGTAAGTGATTTGTGAAATGATGGGCCTTCATAAAACAAGCAATGCCTTTGCGAGAGAATATTTACCAGGACTCACACAGGATCTTGTAACACTTATGCTTGATAAGGCATTAGAGGTGGGGAGACATGTAAAACCCCATGTCTGTGGGATGTTATAACAGTCTTTCTGATGGTTGGGGAGTGTCAGTGACATAAGCCTGCTTCTCATCCTCTTAAAACCAGATGGAAATGCCAGAAATAAACAAATATTTCAGTTCTGTATAAAAGTCCTTGGGAAAGGCCAGGACAGATAAAATACTGAAGAGGGGGAAGAAGCACAAGGGAGAATGAACCAAACAATAAATGTGACCATGTGCACTGTGAACCACCTGACTAAACCAGATGCCTCTGGAGAGAGGAAACGGCAAAATACCTCTATATCCCCTGGAGCCATCAAAGGAAGCCTGCAGTGCAGGGCATCAGCATTATCCTCTCAGGTTTAATATCTGATGTGTTTGCATCTGTGATGGGGGAGCAAAACAGAATTCCTGTTAAAAGAATACAATAGTTATAGCTTTCATACAGGGTAACACTGCACAGGCCAATAGTTATATTGGAGCATATGCTGGACTCGTGTCAGGAGAAGGCTTGGGATTTTTTGCCCTTGGTGTAGCAAAAAGCAGTACACAGAGTCAGACTAATACTCTGTATCTGCTCCACCCTGAAAGGCAAGTTTCAGCCTTGTCTCAGGCAGACTGCTGTTCAGAAACAATACTGTTGTTAGTTCAATTTCATTCTCCTTCTAGTTCATTGTTATTTTAATAATTCTTTTATTTGTAATATTATTTTAAGACAGTGAGACAGCCGGTAAATAACTTGGCAGTATTCATTTAAGCTTTCTGGAAAAAGAAGGTTTCTAATAACTCTACCAATGGGTCAGTTCATTCCCTACTCACAACTAGCAAAAATAAAAGGACAGGAAACTCCCTCGAGGAATTTTCTATAGACAGTTCCATCAGGAAGGCATTAAGTGTATATTTATCTCTTGCCTCCCCCTGTTCCTCTTGGAACAGGCAAAGCAATTTGGATCTGGGAACCAGGATATCTCAAGGGATCTGCCAGAGGTCAGGCTTTTCTGCCTAGAAACCCAGAGCCTCTGTGCTACCCATACTCCCTGCAGTTCTTCCTTAGTCCTGGCAGTACAGATCCAAAATACAGCCAAGGCATGGAGAGGACTTCACACAAACTGTATTTACTTTTGGGTAGTTTCTTGATTATTTCTGGATAAGTATTGCAAAAGACACACCAAACCTCCTGGCCTGAGTATACAACCGACTCTTTTTCCATGAAGTAAGACACCTTTAGACTCAGGACCAGGCTCAGGAGAGAGGGCCTTATAGCATACTGTCACAATCTTATTCACACAGAAAATCACTCACAGTTTATGAGAGGCAGGTGACCTAAACATGATACCTTTACTAGCTCTCCAAAATTTTAAAGAAAAAAGAAAGTGATGAAAGTGATACTGCATTCTTCTGATACATTCAGTAACATTGATTTGATTTTAAATTAGTCAGAACTTACTCATGTCATTATTATTTTCTCTCTGTTAGCATCACTGAATACATTTGCAAGCTGTTGACCCAGTTAAACTTTGGTTTTCTATGCCTCACATCACTGGGAAGGAGGTTTGTCAAAAGAAGGAGAGGAACAAATGAGTGAACAGTGTGCTGCAGCAGCAAAGAAGACCAAGGCATGCATTAAGAAGGACATTACCAGTAGAGATAAAGTCAATTATCCCACTCAGTGCTTGTCAGGCTGCACCTAGAACACTGCACTCAGTTTTGGTCCTTGCTATACAAAAAAGATGTGGACAGGTTGTAGAGAGTCCAGAGAAAGGGCACAAAGATGATCAGAGGACTAGGAAACCTAACATATGAAGTAAGGCTGAGAGAACTGGGCTTGTTCAGCCTTGAGTAGAGAAGGCTTAGGGGAGACTTTGTTACCCACGTTCAAGTACATAAAGGGTTTCTACCAAGAGGATGGAGATTCCCATTTTACAAGAAGTTGCATGGAAAAGACAAGGGATAATGGGTATAAGTTGCTCCTGGGGAGATTATGATTGGATTCCAGAAGAAAATTTTTCGCCATGAGACCAGTTAAACATTGGAATAATCTCTGCAGAGGAGTGCTAGATTCCTCTACACTGGACACCTTTAAGGCTCAGCTTGATGGAGTGCTGGGCCATCTCATTTAAACTTAGAAAGGTTGGACTAGATGTCCCTTCCAACCTGGCATTCTATGAGTCTCTAAAAAGCTCCACAGTGTTTTGTAAACCTGAGGCACTTGGTGAAGTCTGGCAAAACAAAACACAGGAATAAGGTAGCACGGTGGCTTGAAATGCTAAGATAAATAGAGAATAGACCTCATTTATATGAATTGCCAGGGGTCACCTGAGTAAGGACTACAAGATTTGTCCCTTGGTCATGAAAAAGAGAGATTCCTCAAGAACCAAGAACATGCAGAGGAAGGGTTGTCTTACCAGAGGAAAAGGGATATGGCAAACATTGGAGATATTTCATTAATCTCCAAAGGCAGAGTTCTGTTTTCTTAAAGCCAGTTTGTCCCTCATTCAACATCATTTTCTTTTCTCACAGTAAAAGGCTGTCACAGACAACAGGTATCTTATCACCATACAAAATACAACAAATAGGAAAAAAAAAGTTTGGGCATAAATAATTATTTGCTTGAGGAGGCAGTGACAAGGAACAAGTATTTTTTTCCTGTAAATACATTATACCTTAGAAAGGAAGAAAGCACTGCTCTGGAAGGACAAGGACAGAGAGCGATTCCAGTAAAGGGTCGGGGAGAGCATTTACCAGTAGGTCATGCCTGAGGGTCAAGAAATTTCTCTCTACAGGTGTCTATAGGAAAAAGAATATTTTTGTTTGCTCTATGATCCCTGGTTATATTCTTGTCTAGCAGTTCTGGGACTGTCAGCCAGGAAATCACCATGGGGGCAGCATTCCATCTTTCAGAGTGAGGAGGAGCTGGAGGAAACCCTCTCACCACACTCTTCCCTGCAGTTCAGAAGACAGATGCCTGGCTGGATGCTTCCCCAGCACCTTTCTGGCTGTGGGCTGAGGGATGGAAATCAGTTGAGGGAAGGGCAGAGCCCAGGCAGCAGCACAACCCTCACTGAGAAGACTCAAGGGTCAGACCTGGGTGCCTGGGACATGTTTGGCCATCAGCATTTTGGAATTCAGATTTCAAAATAGGGCCTGGGGTCAGGCTTTTGGTAGGTCTGGTCCAGTACCAGCAGTCATAAAGTAAACTATTTCTGTTTTTCTTGCATCCACAGCTAAGCAGTTCCTGACAGTTGGGACAGATACTTAGTATTGAAATTATAGAATGGAAAGCTTGGGGGCAAACTTGCTTAGCTGTGGGGACACAGCAATCACAGATTGTTATAATTCCTCTTTCCTAATCTGAGTAATTTATTTGTGGAAAAACAAGATATAAACTTCAGTGTGCGTTGTAATGTGAATATTGCATTTTGGAAACAGGTAGATTCACAACTCACAGTTCAGCTGGATTTTTTTTCTTCAGGAAAAAAATGACCAGAAATAAATTTCCTGGCCATTTGCCAGAGCAACTTAGTGGTTACCTCCCTACTACAGAACAAGAACATCTCAGTTTCACCCACTGGATTAAGATAAACTGGAATACGGAGGTCTCTTTCTTGGAATAATTAGACTAGTGAATTAAACTTGAAAGGGGAAGAGGACAGTCTGCTGCCAGAACTAAAAACGTCTACAGCAGGGATCTATTCAAGAAGAAACATTGCATGGTTGAGTCTGAATTAACTTGTCCCTTGGCATGAGAAGGTAAGATCCCTGACAGGCAGGAGGAGAAGGAAAGATCAGAATCTGGCTTTTGTGAGCCTCCTGAGGCCCTTCCTATGAGTAATCTCTGGGTAGCCACAGAGCAGGGGAGGAAATGCCTCATTTCAGGTCTGTAGTTGCTGTGTGGTGGGAGATGGGAGCGCCCTGGCATGTCTGGTAGGAAGCAATGGGGTGAGTCATTTCACCAGTGACACCCTGGGCACTTGGTCTTTCTTTTTCTTTTTTTTCCCAAAGGTTTATGTTTTATTTGTTCTTTCCGGATTTGTGGGGTTTTGTTTTGGTTGCTTTTTTTTTTTTCCTATAGTCAGTCACCAGCCTGAAAGCAGCTGTTTTGGTCTTCTTTTTAGGTGAATGAAAACACATTTGGACTCTTCACATGGGTAGGGATTACTTACCTGAGCTGAAAGAAAAGCCTGACTGGCTCAGGCTTGGATTCCCCAAGGAGAGGCTACTTGTCAAAATTAATGATAATGATACCTTTCAAATTAAGGCAACAGTCAATGAACATGCTCTGTTGTAGCAACTGTTTGCTATGTAAGGGCTTTTTGAGGTAAATGCCTTTGACTCATATCTGCTCCTCTTTTATCCTTTAGTATTGGAAATAGGAATTTAGTAGAGACAGAATTCCTTTGTTTTCACTAACCTCTGAAGAATACAAAGCCAAGACTAGAAAATCCCGGTGCTGGAACAAAATATTTTGTCTTCTATTTTTTCCTGACCCAGCTTGCAAAGTGTTCAGTATCTTCTAATTGCATTTCTCACTCCCAGTATTTGCATTATTGGCTGTAATTATGCTGTATCTGCTAAAAGTATTAAAAATCAATAATGCAGAGTTGATGTAGAGGTGATAAAAAAGTAGTATTGTTCTGGAGTGCAGAGAGAATAGGAAAACAGATGAAATTCTTGCCTTCTTTTCTGGATAGAATAATGGTCCAAAGATCTATTTATATTTTACATGGTTATTGACTTTTTCATTTTAGATTAATATTCAAAATCAATTCACCCAATGTTGGGATGATACTGCTAGTGAATGTAGTAAAATATCTGCTGCAGAAAAAATCACACCTCTCTCTTCTTTGAAAGTCATAGTTAAAGGTGCTGATAGCAGAAGGGTCTTTGGCAAAGTGGAAATCTCAGCTGCAGATGGGAGGTTTATTGCCTTCCTTTGCATTTTATAACATATTTTGTAAGTCAGTTAGGGAAAGCAATGGACATTTGCCAAAGCATGACCCCATTTGTCTAATCACCAAGTATACCCACAAGCTCCACAAGAGAATATACCCGTGAAGCTCTTTACATGACTGTCTGGAGTGTAAAACAGAAGAAATGAGGGAACACTAGAGTTACTGTAAATGCTTGAGTATTTCTGCAAGTGTACTTTTTCTTTCTTCCCTCAAAATTGTTCACGACACACTCATGCTGTTCAGATCTCTGCACTCACTTTATCTTTTTTCTTTTCCCATACAAAATAAACCTGAGAACATACTGGGAAAATGCCGAAAAAATCATAGAGAAGATCTTTCTTAAGGTATCTAAGCAAAAATTAAAGAGATTTTCCCCCTCCCCTTCCCCTTGTACCCCAGGAAACCTCATTGAATTTACTGCTGGGTAAATTTACTGGATCCAAAACCAGAACAGATTCCACACAGCACAACACATGCAATGGCAGAAAGCTATCCTCCAAACATCCTGGACATCCTGAGCTGAAGAGACCATCTCTAGGGGTGAAACAGTGTTTTGGTCTCGGTGCTAATTCAGTCCTTGTCCTCTCTGCTGTGACTGCCAACAACCGTATCAATTAGTCGTACCAATTGTGATGGTGATTTCAGTGATGTGAACACCTGTCCTCTAGGAACTGGGCGAAGGCGACCAAACAGTTGTCAGATGGTAAGTGTAATGCTAATTGATCCAATCCATAGATCTGTCTCTATATTATGCTTAGTGCCAGAAAGTTACACAGCCAGACATCTGGCAACTAGATGACCGTCTAACTCTCTATCAGTTTGACTTTGGCAGGCGACAAAGTTGGTCTAGTTGTGTATGCTGTGGGCAGCCTAAGAAAGTTAAAGCATTGTTTTATGCCCGTTGAAGGCCTGTCTCTGTCTTGATCTTTATTAAAATTATAATGCTAAAGTGACCTTCGGTCAGTACAAACCTGTCTCAGACATGAACTGATGACCTAAGAGTGAAAGGTTCTTATCTAGTTAATCCAGTTGTGCTGTATCTGCTAAAATACTGAAAAATCAATGAAGTAGTGATAAAGCGCAGGCTAAAAAAAAAAGTTCTTTCATTGGTTTTGCCTTGAATACATTCACTACTTGTCATGACTGTAAAGCAAATGGGGCAGCGATGAAACCTTCTGATTACAGAGGGAATACTGGATTAATATTCACAGTCAGTTTATTAGCAGTTGCACTTGCAGCTTAATGTTTGTGAGTCCTATATCTGTGAGCAGAGTGTTCCTTAGGTTAAATGCAGTCAGAGCAATAGCACTTGCCTATTACATTTAATGCTGTGTGCAGAAGTGGCGTGAGCATCATTAGTAAAATGGAAAGATTGTTATGGTGCTTTTTCCCGTCTATTACTTATCCTCCTCGTTCTAGTGCTGGCAGCTTTCTTGGAACACTAGATGGCAAAAATCAAGGTAGCTGCTATCCCAAGGAAATTTGAAAGATGAGTGATAGTACATGGGTTTGGAACAGTCACGGGGAAGACTATTACAAAATCTTATTTCATTTTTTCCTTTATGATTCTAAAATAGAGTGGGGATTGGTATGAATTAACTTTTGTGGACCTTAAAAGAAACAGGTTCATAGTTTGCACATGGAACATGCATCATCTACATAGACCAGAGCTGGAGAAGGTGCATATGAATGCATAAATGACATTGCAGGGTTACAAGCTACAGTGATGGAAGCACTGAGAAAGGAAACACAGGGTGTAGTCCTACACAGAGTTGCAAGTGCTCATAAAGGCAGGCAAGAGGAACTGGAATTTGCTCAGCTCAAAGATACTATGGAAGAAGGTAACAAAGTTTAAAAGAGGGCAACCGAGGTTTTGATGGGGTTAACTGAATACAGGCTGCAGAGAGAGTAGAAAGGAAGGGGTTGCAAATAGCAGGGATGCGGTTATTGAAAGAAAACGTAGGTAACTTAATTTCTGGAGAGAATGGCAGATAGTGTATTTGAGAAGCTGGAAATCTGGGAGAAATAAAAGAGAGGTTTCGGAAAAGGTCTTGTGGTGGCACGAACAGTGGTAGAGGTCAACAGAAAGAGAGGAAGACAGAGGCAGGAATAAAAGGTAGAAACACTTGCTTTTAGAAATGTGTTTTATTTAATTACAATAATCTGCCAGAAGACACGTACAAAGACCCATGGGAAAACCCGACAAGTAAATTTGCAAGCTGTTAGCACTGAGAGACATCTTAAAGATAGGCCAGTCTGAAGACACATGGACGTGTATGCACATGCACAGAATGCCCAGAGTAGGTGTTGGGACTCCTTGAGGCTTTTTGCCAACTGATCAGCCCTTCCTGCCCACCCCTACTTAGGACACACTGTGACTATTCAAAGGAACTGAGCAAGGTCCAGTGCTGCCCAGAGAGAAAAGGTAGACCTGACAGACTTTTCCACTCAAAGAACTTGTTCTAATTTCCGCTCTGTTCTGACAAACAGAATATCTTGCCTCCCTGTAAGGAGATGGGTTTTGGCTGTAGCAGCTTGAAATCATATCCTCAGAACTCAGCAATCAGTGTAGGTCAAGACCAGAGAGGCATCAGAGAGTCATAAAAGATTCAGTCAAAACGGGAGAAGAGGGGAGATGGGACAAACATAGACCAGTGCCTTTTCAGACAGGCTACTGATCATACTTAATCCCTGCTTTCACAACTTTCACTAGTTGTTTAAGGATGGAAAAATTAGGTTTGCTACTTTGCCTGAGTCAGAAATCTGCAAATTGAGGCACAACTTGCTTTTTTTGCTGTGTGTCAACCTGACAGTCTCGTCTTTGGGATAGCTGTTGGAGGCGGGTGATTTTTGTCAAAGTTCATTTTGCTTCAGAGACTCCCTAGGAAGGTGTCAAGGCCAATGTCCTTTCCTCACCTAACCACAAATGGAGTATCAGATACCAAAAAGCTTGGCCTGCAGAAGGCACTTGGTGTCAATGGCTGGAAATCACTTTTATTAGAAAGGGGATGATCCAAACCATGCCCTTTGTACTCTCTGCAAAACACAGATAATTTGAGGGGAGAAGTGAGTAATCTTCAATGTACTCATCCAAGTCAAATATTTGTCTCTGTGGTTTTGGAGGCTATCTCTCCTACACCATCTGCTGAATAAGATCTCGGCAAAGCTCATACTGAAGAAGATGAGTAGCCCAGGGAAGAGGATTCCATCTGGTTTTGCAGCTTCACACTTCAGTGGTACTTTTGCTGTGTGCCTCACACAAAGCAGCCTGTCCACCACCTCCAAACAGGAGGGGAAAACATGGATTTGTTTGCACAAGGTTTGAAAGTAAAGACATTTTTAAAACAACATTGCACAACACTGCTCCGATGCAGGAAGTGGCAGAGATGATTACCCTGAGTCTATAGCTCTGAAGATAATATGACTTCCAAAAGCTCTTAAGCTGTGAGGAATCAATGACACCATAATGATCCTGCTCCATCATTGTTAAGTCCCACATAGGCATGGTGTCATGAAAATAAGACATATTCAGACATGTTGAGGATAAGTTCCTATATTTACCTCCAATATGTGAACAGGAAGCACAATGACAGTATATCTTCTGCTTACTTGAGCTACAGGACTAATAGATGGAAATATTCTGCAATCACCTTCACTGAAACTATTCACCCTGAAGCTGTAGTGTCATCAGTTCAGATTATAAGCAATGTATCAGGGCTGGGCCAACCTTTACCTGGGAAACAACTAAGAAAGACCCAAACTACTACGAGATTCAGAAGGTAAACACTCCTCCCCACAACTAGTGAACCATTCTGCTAAAGCATATTTTTCTTCTGATTTCTTCAGTTGTTTGTTACAATACTGTGGCATATTTGATGAAAGGATGATGTTAACTCCACTGCCCTCACCCCATCTGCATCTTTCATCTGCTCAAATACATCCCTCTTACAGCCTGAAAAAAATGTTAATTCTTCTTTTTTAGTGTCCTACCCTGAGTGCATTGTGCCTGTGTACTTAAAATGGCAGCCACCGTTCAACATCACAGACTGCAGTTGTCACAGGCCAATGAAGACCTCCCAGATGACAATAATTTTCAGTCATTTCATTAACCATTCAGGCTCAACTTCAGCCAATGACTCGGACGTGACAGGTTTTGTAATATCACACTTAGCTCTAGAACCATCTAGCTGCAGATATTTTGGAGGTGTGTTTTGTCAACAAAGAAATTAAAAATGTTTGGCTTTTTCTCTCTTTTATCTATAAGGAACAGTTGGTGCATTTCTCTTGAAATTTTGAAATTGCGTTGCAATAGAATAAGCAATAATGTAAGAAGTAGTTGGTATCATCTGATTCGCTCCATTTTCTTTTTGGTTATAAAAGCCTCAGTTAAAGCCCTTGTCTCTTCTGCTAGACTGAAGCTTAAACTTTGTTCAATATTTACAAATTGTGTTGCTAATCTGTGCTCAGTTTAATTTTGCCAAACTTCTTATGTCTTTTACCTTTCTGTTTTCACACAGGTCAACTAGTACTCACTCAGAAGTACTCACTATAAGTTGTATTGTTAGTGACAGTAGGTAGACTGGAAAACAATGATAATTGCCAACTGCATTTTGCAGATAGCTCTGGGGAAACCTTACTCAGACAAGGTGCTTCTCTTGTAAGCACTGGAGTCAGTGTCTGAAGCAGATTGTGTGTACCCGTTATACCTCAAGGAGGGTGGAAGGCCATCTTGTCCAGCAATCCCTGATAGTCTTGAGGTTTTGTATCACAATCACAACAGCAATTCTTTTTCAGGCCCATCTGGATAGTCATGATAAACTATGTAAAACAAGCACAAAAACATTTCAGGAGTAAGTGAATGGGCAATCATTTGTGAACTTTATTCCAAGATTTATATGCATCTCAGTAATGTTTAAGTATTTCACAGGTGGTCTAGTCACCACAGTCACAGCAAGACCTGTGTGGTCATCTCTTTTTTCCCAGGGAGTGAGTTTTCTTTCTCAACTCAGAGTTGCTCAGAAGTCCTTTTACTACATCCAGAGGCAGCTTGTACGAGTGGGTTGGCTCACTTCCCCCCCAGTCCCCTAGCTACAGGAGGAGTCCTGCTGCACAGGGAGAATGGGTGGACAAAGGGACAGTTGTCTCTGAGAGCAGCTAGGGATAAAGTTTTAGGAAAGGGCATAACAATAGGACAAAGCTACACTGATACTGGGGTATCCCAGAACTGACTTCATTATCTCGTTATCTCTCATTAGCTCCTCAAAAGCTGAAGAAAACAGCTCGGTTTTCTTCTTGACTCACAGCTGTGCAGTGGTGCTGGCTCTGACTCAGGGCTTCCTAGGCAGGGCTCACTTGCTCACTCTTTTCTGTTGGGAAGATGGACAGAGCTTGCCACCAAATGTGGTGGCATCCCAGACTCCAAAAGGTCTATTCATTTTGTGACATTAAGTTTGAGTATCCAAGGTCATATCTATGTCAGGGCTTAATTTTTTTTTTTTAATTTCCCAGGGTTCCTAATTCTGGCTTAGCTCCACCAGCACTAGCAAGATGAGGATCCCCGAGGTAAACCAGTTGCCAGCACAACAAATACCACATAATTTCATCCCACTCATAGCAGTTTAATCAATATAGCATTAAAAATTCTGGCACCATCCAGACTACAGTAGGGCTCCCCATATTACTTATACTGATGGAAATGAACTCGCAGAGAACAGGAAATCTTCAGAGGGTCCTCTGAAGATAAAAAAGGCATAAGAGACAGCACCAGTTTGGCTGAGGCAGCGAGAGCCGGATTGTAGGGTCCTCTCATATTCAGCGTGGTGAGCATTAGCCCAGCTTTGGTGGGCAGGACAGGGAGATCACAGCCATGAGGGTGCTGCAGAGGGGGCACAATTAGTGTTGTTCTCTGTTCACGCTCCTTTAGCATTGCCTAGATTTTTAAGTCAGAAAAAAGGTACTTGTCTCCAAAATTGCTAAAAACTGGCCGTCATAAGAACAAATCTATTATGTGATAATATATTATCTTAAGTTCTAATTTACACCAAGATATTCTAGAAGAAAGGAAAAAAAACAACAAAAAGACAAATGAAATAATTTTGAGTGGAAAAACCCACACAAACAAACAAACAAAGGAAGCAACTCTAGAAAGTCCCTGTTGTTTTCTGTGTCTCAAACTTCACTGCCCCACAGAGTATGTGTGGTGGACAAGTGAAAGACCACCCTACAGGCCAGCTATTCGTGATGGAACTCCAACAGCAAATTTTCTCTGAGAGCATTGATGTCCATTTTATTAGTACGAATAAAGGGAGTTCTTTCACATTTAGCTATATCCAGAAGGGCAATAGTCCATAAATCAATACATGGCATGGCTTTGCTTTTCCAGTCCATCAGTATAATTCTTTTGGCTGCCAGTGCTACTCTCAGGAGTCATCTCTTTTCCCATTTATTCAAATTACGTAGCGAGTTGGTGAATTCCAATACCAGCTCTGCTGCAGCTTTGTCTTAATTGATTTCCAGGACTAACTCCATTTATCTAAGAACATCGTTCCAGAAACTGGTTGTTCTATAGACGTTTCACATTTAAAATATGAGGGTACTTTTGTCTGCACTGAATCTACATCTTTGAACATAGATTGAAGTTGATGAGTATGCACAGATCCTGTAAATTATTTTCCATATTGGGCTCCACTGTTTTGGTCAACAGAGCCCTTCTGAGAGGTGGAAAACAAAGCTCTTAGAATTTCTTTGACTTTTGTAAGCTAGAGGCTGGTTGGGATTTCTGACCAGCAGAACGAGAGCTTGCTCAGTATTCTTTACGGTAAAAGCACTGCTACACCTGTAGGCGAGTAGCTAATTATGTCACATCTGGTTGATCAGTTCTGGTGAGGACAATGAGAGTGCCAACTGAACAGAGATAATTTATTGAAATAGACTGTCTAATCTACTTGCTGGCATATTTTATTAATATAGACATTCACAGATCTGTAAATGTGTAGAACATACAACACAGGAGTATACAAATATGTCTATAACTTACTAGAAATGTAATTTTTATGACTGTGTGAGATAATGACAACTTTAGTTATTTTCTTTCAGAATTCATTAGGACTCTAAAATAGCTCTACATGTAGCCATGCCAACATTGTTTTTCCAGTGTGGTAAGATTTCAGAGGCTAAGTTCAGGAATAAGTCTCCTGGACTGATTGTAGGCTGCCATGACTTTTCAGATATCTTGGAAAGTGGCTTGGCAACCACATCAGCCAATTCCTTCAGAACTCTGGGATGCATCTCATCAGCTCCAAAGATTTACATACATTCAGGTTCTTCAGGTGGTCATGAATCTGATCTTGCCTTACCGTGGGAGGAGCTATAGCCCCCAGGGTATATACCTCTTGTTGTCTGTTGACCCAGAAGGGGTGAGGAGATCAGTTGACAGTGGAGGCTGAGGAAAACAAGTTGCTAAGTGCCTCAGCCTTCTACTTGTCTGTTGATACAAGGTCACCATTTTCGTTCATCAGTGGGGGTAGGCTTTCTTTAAACCTTCCTTTTCTGGTTGACGTAGCTATAGAAGCCCTTCTTGTTATTCTTTGCTTCTCTTGCCAAGTTCAGCTCCAGCTGCACCTTGGCCTTCCTGACCCCATCCCTACGCAACTAGGTGACATCCCTGTACTCTTTCTAGGTTTCCTGTCCCTGCTTGTACTGCCTGTGCAGTTTCCTCTTGTTTTTCAGTTTGACCAGCACGTCTTGACTCAGCCACACCTGTCTATTCCCTTCCCTGCCTCTTGTGCTCTATAGAAAGTATCCTTAAATATTTGCCAGCTCTGTTCTGCTCCCTTGTCCCTGAGGACCGTTTCCCAGGTGGTCCTACTCACTTACTACTTGAAGTAAGTTTGCTTTCCTAAAATTTAGCGTCCTTGCCTTGGTCTTTTATTCTCGTTCATAAGTTTTTGACCTGTTCATAGCTATTCTTCAGGAATAGCTCTTCACATTCCACCCATTTTCTTATATAGAGGCCCGTGCCTCCACTCCTTTTTCCTGGTCTGTCCCTTCTGGACAGTCTATAGCCATTGATAGCTACACTCCAGTCATGGGATTTGTCCCGCTAAGTTTCAGTAATAGCAATCAGGTCATAGCTTTGCAGCACGGTAGCTTCCAGCTTCTCCTGTTTGTTGTCCAAGCTGCATGTGTTTGTGCAGAGGCACTTCATCTGGGCTGTTGTCCGTATCACCTTCTCAGTAGAACACCCCTTACTTCCCTTAAGGTGTTCTGTGGAAGTTTCCTTGTTGGCTCCTCCTATCTCAGGAGCACCCCCGCTCATCTCCACCAGACTTCACCTGGCAATCAGACAAATATTTAAAAGAATTATTAAAAATGAGGATTATAATCTTTAGTTTTGCTTGTAACTCTAAAACCAGCGAAGCTGTGAAAGCTCCATTACACGGGATATGATTCTGTGCAGGCTTATGCTTGGTTTCTCTGGCTTTTTGTTCAGTAGGTGTTTGTCTAGTATTGTCACTGCAATTTTTATTGTACCGCATGATGTGTGCGGATGTGCTTCATCAACATCCCATGAGGAAAAGATTCTCTGCTCAGTATCGGTGCTCCCAGATGACGTCTACCTTATAGAATAACTTTTCTGGGCTACCTCCTCTGGGATCAGGTAACCATTTAAATTCTCTGGATTTTGATGCTTTTACAAGGATTTAATTGCAAAGGTTAGTGTATGCACCTGCTAAGGCAGCCCTAATTATTTAATAATGGGGCAATCTTTCTCAATACAACCAGGTTTTGTGGTGGTAAGATACACTAATGAAGCACAATGAGACAACAAATCCTCTCTATGTTAAAAGGCTTATTTAAATTAAAGAAATCTGTAAAGATCGAGAGGTTTCTTTTTTTCATCACAGATATTGACAACTGTGGAGATAACACTCATGGAACACATCCGTTACTACTGGTAGTATTTTTGCCTTGTGTGACTTCATTAGTGATATATGGCATTGTATTTTAATGATTGCTTCTGACATTTTTATCTCATCTGTTGCTTTTGAAAGCTGGTTTGTATCTTGAGTTACTCAGTTGGAACCGATCAGTAAAATTTCAACAGCACTACTGCATTTCCTCCATCCAGTACATCTGCTGCAGGCCTGTGTGGTGTGCACTGGGTCAGTATCATATTTTAGGTTTCAGAAACTCACATCTTATAGTTAGCCCTTTGCCAATTTACAATTGCAGAAGCTAGAAGCTAAACTACAGCGTTACAACTGTATAATCTCAGGCTAATAAAAAAAGTGGGGGATCCATAAGCCAGATGGGTTCCAATGCCCCTGTCAGAAGCTATGTTGATCATATACCACTTGTTTTTTTGTTTCTTAATAACCAAAAACATGTTAACATTAAAAAAGCAAAGCACTTGACAGCATCAATTCCATTATGGTTCCCAGTCATCTGCTTTATTGGATTTGAAGGAATTTAGCCAGAGTGCTCTATTTTCACTAGAATGTCATAAAAAACTTTGCAGCTTACACAAATGGTAAGCAATTTTGAGGGAAAATACTTTTTTTTAACTCTCTCATTTTGCAGTAGGTTTTCCTTTTTAAAATCTATTTCATTTTAAAATATTTTTTCTTTTTTCTTTGTTCTTATTTTGTACTGAAGAAACACCACTTTTGAAAACTTCAGTGCTTTTCAGCAGTGGTATGAAAAATATTGACAAATTGCAGATGATGAAACATGGCCAAATTTTATTCCATTTGCTGCTGAGTGATAGTTGTGCCTGTGGAATGGATGAAAACAATTTGAAGTTCAAACCCTGAGGCAGATCCCAGATTATTGGAGCCCAAGCAGAAATTTCAGTATTTGGCCCATAAATACCAGAAGCTAAGAAACAAAATCAATTAATGCCACTGCTTAGAAACCTTGTTCAAAATCCACAGACTAAACCTTCGATCTCTGTTCTTTGACACTTCCTAGGCAATGCCAATACAGTAAGTCCTCACTTTTTCATCTGCCCTCTTTTTTTGCCCATCTTAAAACAAGAAAGTGCTAAGATCCCCCTCAAAATAGACATGCAGGGAAGAAAAGGAATTTGTAGTCCTATGCAACCCAAGCAGCAAAGTGAGTCTTTTCAGCCAATTCCTCAGTGTCCTACAGATCGCTGTTATTAATGTGGCTGGGGGTGCATGCTACTGATAATTACTGTTAGCTGGAATAATTAATAAGAATAATTGCTTGGTATGGTAAGAGAAGGGGAAGCTCTGGGAAGAGGAAGGAATAGGCTGGAAGAGTGATAGACTCCCTGAGCGCATTTTTATAGACAGGAAGTTCAGCAGAAAGCATCCTGAGAATAGAAGAATTGTCTGGATGCCAAGGACAAAACTTAAGACATACAAGGCTTAAGTGAGATAGAGGTAGCCTGGAATGCTACAGTGAGATCCTATCATGGATGTGTGAGAGAACTGAGCAGCTGTAGTTTTGAAAGAAGTACAATATATTAGGGATTGTGAGGTAGTCTAAAATTGGTAGCGTAGGCTTTATTTCTGGTGCAGGACCACTTGAGACAACCAGAAGTCAGACTGAATAGAGAAGTGGTGCCTGTGAGAGAGTTTTTGTGTAGTTTATCCCAGCTAGAGAGAGGACAAACTAGTCATTAGAAACAAAATACAGGTGCCAGGGGTATGGAGAATGACCACAATTTGGTGTAATAGGATAAATTTCTTGCACATTTTGCACTTAGGGAATGGCAGGCACAGCTCTCAGTGCTCTTAACAGGAACAGTGCATGAAGCAGGGCTGAATGCAGCCCCAGGGGATGGGGAGGCTGCTTGGTGATGCAGCAGCTTTTCCCCACCATGCCCACTGCAGTACTGGTTACTCCAGGCAAAGCAGCTGCTGAACCACTACCTCCTCTGGGAGCATACCCTGACAACTCCCCTGCAAAATGCCACACTGATTCAGCACTTGCTGCCCCCAGCCCATTCCCAGCTGCCTGCTGACTCCTGCCCCAGCCTGGCCAGCTAAACTACTCCAGCAGCTGCTCTCAGTCTGAAGCACGTGAGCTTCAGTAACAGCTTGTTACTGGTCTTGATTTCTACACACTGATGAGCTAGGGAAGGATCGTGTTGAGCTGGAGGATCTGGAGGGAAGGGAGACAGAAGCTGTTCCCAGAGATATGATGACAAGGTCCTGGATAATATCTTCTTTGGCCAACACAGCTGATACCAGAACAGCAGAAAGAAATTGCCCCTGAAATTTCTCCTGACATCACCAGCCACAGCCCAGAGGAAGTCTCTTGATGTCTGAACACTCAAAGGACAAACTCAGGAGCTAAAAATCCAAATCAGTTTTATTTATTTTTGTTTTAATCCTTGTAGACCTTTTACAACAAAGATTTTTACTGCTCTACTATGGTTTGTGTGAAGACTTATTCTCCTTTCATCAATTTAGAAAAGCACCTATGTTGTCCCTCTCCTCCTTTGCACTTTTTTGATGAGCTTGGTGCTATCTGCACACGTTATGCATAAATATCCTCCCCACCTGCCATACACTCAATAGAAACTATCTGTAGAAATCAAAGCGAACACAAATAGAGGAAATGCAAGTGAAAATGGAATAGAGGAGGCAGTAATAATGCCATAAAGAACACGTGTGCTCAGAGTGACTTTTAGTTTGGTGCTAGTAGTAGGGATATTACCACTTGCTAGAGACAAGGTATAGCATTTAATTCTGTCACAGGAGATAAGAAAGCTTGTACAGACAAGGTATGACTGTGTATGATTTCACCTTCCTAATATAAATCTTCTAGGGAAGAGCAACTGAAACTGAAAAAGAGAGTTATAGTTAATTACTTCTGCCTGGCACAGGGTAAAATCCCATTACAAAGGCTTCAGTCTGGATCTTGTCTTCCCCCATGACGCATGCTGCATAAATTAATTAGGGTCATATCACAAGAAGATGCCAGCTTACCATTGCAGAGAGTGACAAGTTATCTTTCCCCAAATAATGCTGAAATTGCTTTACCATGGGCCCCATCCTGTTCCCACTCCTGCTTTAGTGGCTTCTGAAGTCCTGAGGTCAACAGAAATTGTTTTAAAGGGGTGTTACCCAAGCCTTTCCCTATCCCTAGCCATCAGCCTCTAGAAGACAACAGAAACTGTTAACAGAATTTCCTTTGATGATTGGAGGGAAATGTTGATACAGCACCAGTACAACTGGATCTTGGTCTCGGCTGGAGCCTCCTGGCTGCTACCCAAGTATGAAAAAGCAATCTTGTGACTGTTGCCAGCTGAAGGAGTTCATCCCTAAAGTTAAAAGGACACATTTTCTTTGCATAGTCTCTGAGAAAGACAAGCCTCGAGAGAGGTAGGAATGAGACTGATGTGAAACAGCCTCATGTAAAGAACTTTCAGGCCCCTATCTGTGAGGAACACCAAAATGGCTTGTCCAGGGAAACTTCTGGTATTTTATTTCAGGACTATCACTTTCATTCAGTGATGATGGTTTCTTATCTGCCCAAGCCTTGGAGAAAGCAATGTCCCAGAGGTTAACTGGCTCGACAGAACATGCAGAACTGCCAATCAACTTGTTTGTAACCTCCAAACCAGCACGACTAGAGCCAGATAGTTTAGCTGACATAGGAGTCTACCATGCACAATTTTACAAAACATCATTTTAAGACATTGACACCTATCCAGAGAAGCCCTTTCCAGGGACCTGGATGCAGTCCGTTGTTCAGGTGTACTTCTGAGCACCCAAACTGCTACTTATAACATAACTTCCCTGGTAAGTGCTTGTTCTTTGTTACACCAAACAGCTGCAGAAACAGCTCAGTTCTCAGGCAGGTGGAAGCAGCCAGGAGAAATCTATGATGGGAAAGTGTTGCCATAGCAGTGTCCTTCCTCTGCCCTGGGGCAAAGGCTCCTTGTGACATCTCCTTGGACTTAAGCAGTTGGAGGAGTGTGTGTTTGCTCTGGATGTAGTGGGTAGAAACTGGGGCAGGCAATAATGTACTGAGCACCTGGTGAAGGTGGGTCATCTTCTGTCTCTGAGCTGCAATGCAAAGAATACGGGCAGCAGAGAGAGGTAGTCCAAATAAATAAATACATAAATGAGACAAAGTTCTGATCCTGCAAGATGCTGAATACTTCCAGGTAAGGACTGAGCACACAAGAGCCTCTTTCTCTGAAATCTGTGGGGGAAGACAGTGCAAGAAGTTACATGACCTTGTGAAATCAGACCCATATGGCTGTCTTTGTATCATATTTCTTATTTCATCTGGTTTGGTTCCTCTCTTAAATTGCAGACACCTCGAGGTCAGAAGGTACCATGTGAAAAGGCATCCATTATATTAAAATCAGTAACTGAAAGTAAAGATGTGCTAAAACTTCTGGGAGGATCGTGTGCCACAGGCTCCTCCCCTCTCTGCTACAATGGCTGTTTCCTGAGTGCAGCAGCAACAGCTGCCCGCTGGTAGCTCTGCACAGACTTTTGGAGAAGGGGCTCCTGGGGGATGGTGCTCTGCAAGTCCAGCCAAACAAAGCACTTAATCATCTGCTTAACTTTAAGCACCTGACTCACTCCATTCAGTTCAATACAACTGCTCACGTGTCTGAAGTTAAGCACATGCTTAAAAGATTTGTTGGATTAGGGCCCAAAAGATTAGAGCTCTATAAAAGTAGCTGTGATCTTTAAAATGACAAAATGGCTTCCTCATTGGTAAGCAGAGATATATTAATAACTCTGGAGAAATCTGATTGTAAAACAAAAAAGTCCTTTAAGTCTTTCACATGTATGTTATGTATCAAGAGGTAAGAAAAAGTTAATAAAAAATTTTAAAGGAGCTACAGCAAAGGAAGAATAAGAAAGAAGTCAAATACGAAGAGATTTTTCTCGTCACCTTCAAGAGAACAGAAATCGATCAGGGAGAAAGTTAGAATACAATGTCACAGGAAATGAAAATGAAGAAGGTAGTGAAGGCTTTCCTTCTCTCCCACCTCCCCTCACCCTCTTTAAGTAAGGTATTAACTGACTTCTTCAAACTGAATCTTAAAAAGGGAGACAAAGTTAACTATAAGTCAGCCTGTGCTAGGGTCACTGAGGCCAGTGGGGGAAATTACCTAAGGAAACCAAAATCTAGGACATATCCAGGACTTGGAGGAAATGATACTAGATGTTAAAAGACATCTGGAAGGAAACCTTTGATTTATTGTCATAATTTAAGTGAGTTCTTAGAAAACAAGCAACCACAGCATAAAACACAGGCAGGAGAAACTAAGCCCTTAAACCATCACCCTGCAACCTTGTGTAAGACACAGTACAAGGTGTATTCTGAGGCTTTTTCCAGGGCTGAAAGCAAGAAGACAGGGTAGTGAGAGCAGGCAGGGCTTCAAACCTAACCTCCTAAACTTTCAAATAGGTTGCAGTGTGTGGTGAAAGGGCATGGCTACTGCGGTGCTCTGGACAGGCCATGACAAAGTGCCACATGACAGTCTGCTACTGAAGCTAAAAGCAGCAGGAGCTCAGAACAGAAGAGGGGAGAAGATAAAAACACAGCTGAAAAACAATGTCACACTGCAGAGAAGTGTTGAGTGGGGCCCCTGCAGGGACCATTGCATGGACCTTTAAGGATTTCATGTTCGCATGATTAACTAAGATGAAGAGGCCAGCTGCAAACTTTAATTTCCTGATGACACAAAGGGCCATGAACAATATATATATAGCGTTTGAATTTGTAATGGCACTGGGCTAATACATAGCAAAGGCTATTCAGCATAGACAAAAAAAATGCTGTTCAGGTTTATTGATGATTCATAACTAAACAACGAGGTTGTTTCCCAGATAGTTTTGCTCATGGACAGTCCCAGAGAGACATAAAAACAACAAAAAAGAAACAATGAAAAATAACAATAAAACCAAAGAACAGAATGCAATTACCAACAAATCTTCTGGTATTATCTCAGTCTCAGGTAATGATTAAAAATTGTTTGCATTTCTCAAAACTGTGCCGGAACAGATGCTTATAATTTAAGAGAAGTAAAGGCTGCTGCAAGCCTATTTCCATGTGTTGGTCCTTGGAAAGAAGAAGCAGGATAAATGATTTTATCTGGCAGCTTTACACAAAGCTCATACCTAAACATACTGGGGCAGGTACTAGCCCTATTGTGGTGGTTGAAACGTGCTGTAACGATGGGTTAGATATGTCTTTGGACCTACAGTCTCCAAGGAGCATAACAGGTTCCAAGTCACTTAACCCACTAAATTATAACTGGCATACAGGAATAGAAAACATACTCTTATTTTACAGAAGAGCAGGTCTTGTAGTAATACATCGTTGATGTTAGGCACTGTTTGGTTTCTAGATTCTCTTTCTGTCAGTATATGTTCATAATTATATTCAGTATATATTTGTGTGTATATATTCAGTATAAAAAAGCTAGCACACTAGCTTTGCTATAGTGACTCAATATGCAGAGTTTCTCTATTGAGAAACCTGATATTAGTAAAGACTACATCTCTTCTGTATTTTCTGTATTTCAGTATACAAACTTCTTTAAAAGCCCAAGGAAAAAGCAAACCCAACATTTTTTGTATATAACTAGCTTCACATAATTTAATATTATGTGGAAAGTGACAAGAAACAATTAACCTATTTTGAGAGAACACAGGAATTTATAGGAGCAACATAACTCATGAAGCAATAATTTTGAACTGTCCTTCTAAGGCATTTCAAGAACCCAGAGATAAACGCCGTCAAATGTTTAAAATTATACAAGAGTGTGCCTTGATCTAAGTGGGCTGAAGAGTCAGACTAAAAGTATTTCACTTAAATTCAAATGACAGTTACAGATATTCCTCCTGCAATACTGATACAAGAGTAGAAAACGTCTGGCTGGAAATTTTGAGAAGGAAAAATGTCAGTTGATAAAAAGCAAACATTTTTGAAGGAGTGTGTTGATTTCACTGAAAGGTTGTTTGGAAAGAATAACTGAACTATTCCATTAAACTCTTTTTGAATGGTATGTTATTTTTTTCTGGAGTTTTTTGTTTTGTTTTGTTTTTGTCAAGGCACTTCTTCCTCCATTTGAAAACCTTCTGTAATAATATAGCTCAAATCAGAACAGTGCATCTCAATTAAAGCAATTTGTGAAACATTGTTTTGTAAGAAATGTTAGTTCATTGCATTTTCATTATGTACCAGAGAAGAAGCTGCTAATTTCTTCCTGAAGAAGACAAGCTCTGGGTTCCTGGTTCTGTGGCAGGGAGTGTGGGGTTTCTGATTGCACTGGCAGCATTTACTGGCCACCGGAGAGTTCCCGAAAACTGCAGGTAGCTTGTCCATGTATGAATAGTCTGTGTTTCTCTACAAAGAAGGTTACTTAGAGACTAAAGTAGCCAAACAAGCTGGAAATGCAGTGGTTATTAAACCAGCAGCAATGTATGACATGGAGCAGGTAGCTGTCAAATATTTCTTGAATAGTCCTTGAAACCATCCATCAGGCCCTTTCTGAAATTAGGCAATGGGTGGGTGTGCTAAATGAGAGACAGAAACTCATCGGATACTGGAGCCTAGCATAACATTTTAATTGCCACTTAAATCACACTTAACCAAGTGCTGGGATTTGGGGCAGCAATCTTAGACTCTTAACCTATCCTCCTGACCAAATTAT
This sequence comes from Dromococcyx pavoninus, assembly GCA_033558185.1. NCBI lineage: Eukaryota > Metazoa > Chordata > Aves > Cuculiformes > Neomorphidae > Dromococcyx > Dromococcyx pavoninus. Next base: position 5,800,725 of record JAUMJL010000002.1, on the reverse strand, counting down.
AGGATGAAAAACAAGAGCTCTCACATATTTCCCTGGAAAGTATTAAGGATAAATAAAAGGTACCAAGAAGGGGAGAAAATGTTATTTTTCTATCACAGGTTAGTAATTGGCTGAAGGTGTTTACCTGAGTTGTTGGTAATGATAGCCTCTGGCGCATCAATACAACTGTCTTGAAAGAAATACTAAAGAAAAACCTTTTATAGCTCCCCCTACCCACCTTCCCCCCCACCCCTCCCACCCCCGAAAAAAAGCAGCCCAACAGCAGGAGGCTGTTAAAGGTGAAGCACCTTCCTCGAGCTTTTTGTTTTCAAGTGGACTGGCCTGAGTACTCCAGGATTGGTGTCAAGAAACCCTGTGCTGGTGTTATGTGCATTAACTTGACAGTGTCAAACACCCAAATGCTCAGGAGTAGAGTAGGGGAGGAAGGGAGCACACTGCTACACATTTTATTTACCCTGTGCCAGGGCTTTACCATGGTGTGTTTCCTTTGTTTCGTGAGGTATTCCCTTGTACAAGGCTTTCTACCAAGGCACTTCTGTGTGAAGCTCAGAAGAAAATGGCCCATCAGGTCCTGGGTTCATATCACTGTCAATACTCACCATATAATGGAAGTGACGGCAAGGCTCCTGGAGTAACAGATGCTCCATATGTATACACGAAATTGCATCAAAGAAACTGCACTACTCTAACCCTTCCTCACATCTATGGAGATTGAACTAATTGACGGGAATGAAAATAGCTGAACTGTGAATGTGAGCCAAGGAAGTGTTGGGGGTCCAAGAAAAACTGCTCTTGGCTTATGTCACTAAACAGCTTAAGTTTCAATTTTGAAAATTACTTCAGTTTTACTTAAATAATTCTGTCTGCCAAGCAGCCAATTTGGGGAACTGATGAATGACAATGTTGCCCCATCTGCACTGAATGCAATACCCATTTTATATGACCTGTAGCAAAAAGGGAGGAAAGCATTATATTCCCAGCTTCTCCCTGGCACTCTCTAGAAGACTAAATGGGGATAGGGTAGAGAATTAATAAAAGACTAGTTTTCCCATATGGGAAAGGAACAAAGGAAATTATTGCCTCCTGCACTGGAGCTGTGCTGAATGCATTGCACTTTCTTTTATCTGCATGCTTTGGGACTAGCGTGGCCATGTGAAACAAGTCTGATGCTTTTATTCTATACATATGTTATATAATAGTAAAAAACCCAGCAGATAAAGTATGAGGGGGCTACAGTCGACCTCTTGAAAAACCCAACTGAACGTGCTTGTGTGCAAGGAGAATGGGCAATCCAGAGCAGGTTATCCATATACCATCATGCCAAAGCTCCAAGAGCTCAAATTAAAACTAAAATTTGTCTAAATCAAATTTGCCATATTCTGGGGTGCCCCTTCACAACTACCATGGCAGGGCACAAACCTTATTTTTTCTCCCTGTCTTTATTTTTCTTCTTCTTGAAGACATACAAATTTCAGTATCAGACTACTGCCTAGGAACACAGGCAAAGGTTTATATCTCAACGTCTTTCATCCAAGTCTCTACACACACCCTCAGTTTCCTTCCAGTGTGTCAGTGTGTGTGTGATCCTCTCAGCTTTTTTTTTTAATTTGTTTTTTTTTAATTCGAAGACTAAAGATGCTAGCATCTTCTCACATATCAGTATGATTGGTACTATGAGATGCCTTGAAAATATTTTGGGTTATACTCTTGATATTAAAATTTTAGTAGAAAAAAATTAAAGTTTGTGTGCTGAGATTTATAATGCAATAAATCTACCCAAGGTCAGGGAAGACAGGCACCAGTTTTGGACCAGGGACTATTGAGATGTATTCTTATTATAACTTTATTTGAGTGCAATAAGCAATAAGTGGAGAACTACTCACTATGAAAAAGTGAACCCCACGTGTAAATCAGATGACCACATTAGAAAGATTAAAATGTCAATGACTGCTGAAGTCCAAAAAAGGAGTCTACAGAGACCTATAAAATTATAACTAAGAGACAGAGGTAGCCCTTAAACTTTTAAGCAGATATTCTAGTGTATGAATGACCACATTAGGTAATTTTTGTCAAGACAATCTAATTTTGTATTGATTATTTGCTTTTATTATTTGGCTCTCCTAAGAGATTAATAAAGTCTGAAAAGGCTCATCCCTCCCTACCCCTGGAATACTCTCTTTGAAAACCGAAGATCAGGCATTACCAAAAGCAGGCGACCATCCTGGTTTTCACAGTATTGCAAGGGAATTATGTCCATGGGGCAGCCTTGCGCTGCTACGTCTCAAGGTTCTCAGTCAGACAACTGGGAGTTTTATGAGGAAGGATGGAGAGAGGACTTCAAAAATTGGCCCCTGGTGGAGAACCTTATACAGCATGAGCATTGTGCTGTGTGCACTGCCAAGGGCCCACAGAGAGCTGTCTGAAACAGCAATAGACACAAGGATTTACGACAAGAAGCAGCAATTGCAATATCTGGCGCTAAACATTTAATCTATGGTTACAGTTTTTACTTGGGATCAGAGCTGAAGTCAGCAGAATTAAATCTTCAAGTGTATTTCAGCAGCCCTAAATCCTTCTGATACTGTTAACAGTGGCAGACTTCCAAAATGCATTCTGTTAATAAGACAGTAAAGTATAAAACCGAGTTATCTTCTTCAAGGAAAAAAATAAAAAGGAAGTAAGAAGAAAGAGTCTTACAAAACTGCATTTGTGGTGTCCTGGCTGTTTTCTAGCTGAATTTTTTTCCAAATTATTTTTTTAACTTACTGTCCTTGGTATATAAGAGAAAATTCTACTATCAGAGAAATTTTTGCCCCAAAGCTTCTATTTTTCTTCTTATTTTTACGGGTTAGAAGAAGTTAAGAAATCACCAATCAACCAGTAACATGCAGTACCAATTCTCTATAGGCCAGCAAAAGGGTTTCAGCAGCTGTTACCTTCACTTTTGCACTTAACATAACTTTTTGTTCACCTGCAGCTAAAGAAGATTTATGCAGTGTGCACTGGGAGGTTGCTCAACTCCCCAAGGCAACTCCATTAGCTTTCCCAGGAGCTGTATTAAATACATATTAAAACACACACACACACACACACACACACACAATTCCTTCAGCTAATGCACTGGTTCCAGCTTTAAACTGACAAAAGTGAGGATACTCACAGTAAAGGCCCAGATAGCATCCTTAAGTCCCCACTTTATGACCCAAAATTCCAGAGTATATGGTAAATGAGACTGCCTGCTCCTATGAGTTCCCTGTGGGCAAAAGTAGGTATTATATATTCCATTTCATCCTTTGGCCCAAATGTTTTTACTTCTGTGATTTTTACTCAAACCCTTGTTTGGTTCATCCAATGTGGATTGCCAAGGACATTGCATTTGTTAGACCTGAGTGCTGTGTGTACGTGTGTGAGGGGTTTTAATAGGTGATTAAAGAAAAAAGTCTAGCATCTCTCATTTGGAAATAAGGGATCACATGAACCATTATCTCATTTCTGTTGTGCTGAATGAATGGAATTCTGGTGTACCTTGAGAACCATGCACCTGAGTCTCTGAAGACAGTATTATGGTCAAATTAGCAAACAGTCTGGAAAAGGAGCGGTGGAAATCAATGCTCGAATACCATTTGCTCCAGACTGCCTCCCTGCAGAGGGCTCAGGTAGTAGAGTGCCCCTGGGAGCACCCATGGGGAAGGAGCAGCTGTGGCACTGGCCCTGGTATGCCAGAACAGCAGTTCTGGTGGAGAAGCTCTTGAAAAAGTCAGGGGGAAATTAACAGCGAATGCGTGCATTTTACTCACTGCATTTTAAACCTAACCAGTAGAATTTGTTGCTATATTCCCTGGGATTATGGTAAGATTTACCAGCATGCACATCCTTGTATTCTTCAGAACCTGGGAATAATTTTTGGTATGTTTCAGTTTCTGAAGGATTGCACTCTGTCCGGGCTGGGAAAAAGTGTTCTCAAATGGAAGCTGTCATCAAGCTTACTAACTGGTGTCATTGCCATGATGTCACATTGATCCAGGATTAAAGCATATGAATGCCCCCAACATGACCTCTGCTTTTCAACAAGGTAAACTCATGTGATGGGATTTTGGTAAAAGAAGGAAAATGGGAATTTCTCTGAGCTCTGACTCTCCCTTGAACAACCACCAAGATCAGTGAAATGATGTAGGTTATGCTAAGAATTGTACTTTAAGTATGTTTTACTCTCACAGTAAAAACAATAGGAAAAGAGAGCCTGCCCAGCCTTTCCTCCATTACCACAGGTGGGTGCTTGCCCATGATCTTGTTTTTAATTACTTGGCCAGGCAAAATTTTTTTCCACTAGCTCTCTGCTTCTCTTAACACAATGCTGCCAGCAGATGGGAACATATATTCAAACTAAAAGAAATTCCTGACAATTTAAATGTGTATTTTGCTTAAGCATGTTTCAAAAAACATCTAATTTCTTCTAGAAAAGTTGCCTCTAATAGTTCATTTGAAGCAGAGAGCTACCGTGGAAAATTTTGGTCTGCAATATTAAAACTTGACAAATTTACAAAGAACTCAACATGGAATTTTACAAAGTGAAGGGTTGGCCACTTACCTGCTTTGTAATTTTAATAGTTCTTAATAGAAATCTGTTTCCTGCGGAGAAATCATCGGAATCATTGCAGTGCCTTATAGATCGTCACGTCAGCATTTTGATACAGAAGTGTTTCACTATGACGGTAAGAGTCAGATCGTACTGCAAAGCCTTATTCAGATATTAACTGAGCAATATCATCTACATTAGAGAATGTAGCCAAGGTCCTTGTAGAATGGTTTCAGATCAGTCAAACTTCCTGCTTCCAGAATCGCCTGTCAGCTGATATGGTGGGAGACATGAGACATGACAAAGTGCTCTAGAGGAAAAGCAACTTGGGCAGATGGTGATGTCCATTCAGCATAAGGCTCCTCGCAGCTCTGAGGTGGTTGAGGCAGTATGGATCAGAACCATAGAGCCAGAGCCAGCGTGATGACAACACTTCTGTTTGCTGTGAACACCTTGGATCTAGAAAATCTACTCACTCATTTGTCTGGACTTCCTGGCTTAGGGCAAATTTTCATTAGAGAGAAGGACACAGAGTAAGTTTCAAAACCTTAGTAAAGGAGTATGTTCAGGCCTTTACTCGGTTTTCTGCAAGTACTTAAGTCTCAGTCTCTTTAACAGAAATCAGAGTCATTTTTGCAATAAATATTGTGATTAAACTCTGTCCTGGTTTACTGATTTTTAAGACATAGATAATTTAAGGAAAGATTAAGTAGAAGCAATTTTTCATTTAGTGGTTTGGACAGTGGCCTTTGTAAGTTTGAAAAAAATCTGCCAACATTTTATCTGTTTCTTTTTCCATTTTTCAGTGAAGAGTTGTCAGAATTATGGGGGTTTGATGTATTTTTCTATTAAAGGTAAAAAAACTAATAGGAGATGATGTGGAACAGCTGGATGTTTCTATCTACATGGTCCTATTTCTGTTCAAACAGCAAAAGATCCGTTCTGTAGAGCAACATGCATATTAAAATAATTTTAAGTAGCTTTAGTAAGGGGGAGGAGGGGAACAGAGCAGGGGAACCACGTGCGAAAATCGGGGGTTGTTTTTCAAAATGTTGATCTTAGAGCAAAGATTTTAGTTCTGTTATTACTGAGGCACAAGAAGCAGATTGCTACAAAAAGCTCTTGTTAACAGTTTGCAGGAGTCACTTCAGCCTTTTTCCTGCAAGAATTTTGTGTTTCAGCATTCTTGTCCTAAGCTGGATTTCAGAATAGCAGCTCTGAAGACCCTTAAATAGAGCTAGGTTTGTGGGCACAGACATAATTCCTACAGCTGTGCAAACAGTAAAACAAAGGTAGCATCTCTTCTGTTGCAACCCTGCAGATTGCTGAATGATAACAAGGCAGAGGATTTACAGTGGATTCAGAGTTCTTCTCTGCTCTGGAATTCCGACACGTGAAAGAGATGACAAACAAGTCCCTCACTCCTGAGGCATCACACATAACTTTGAGGAGCATAAATATCCAGTCGCATTTCCCTTTTCAGCAGTTTACTGTGTGGCATATTTCAGCCATGTATTTGGCATATTATTCACTACACCTTTCTCAGACCTATAGGTAAGGTCCAGTTCTGTGGCAAGGAAAGTTCTGGGATGTTCTTCCATGTTCTGTTGGATTTCAATTCAAAATTAGCTTTTCTAATGGATTAAGTAAACAGAAACTAGTCCTGCAGTACATGCCATTACTCTCTGTTTTTTATTTCCATATGGATTTCTGTAGGTCTAGCTCTTTTCTCTTTTAGACAGTCGTGCAACTCTCTTGAGTTAATAGAGTTACTCCTCAATGCTCTCTCACCAGTTTTCTGCATGTTACCAATTTTATGCTAAAGGTGCCTCAGGCATCGTTGGTGTTGGCAATGGAAAAACTAAGTTTTTGGCACTTTTGTGAGATAGCTAGGGTTTGGCCCACAGGAAGGTCTTATGAATAGACACGTTACCAAGAGTTTTCTATTATAGTTATAAGCAAGTAGCTAATAGTGTCGACACTTACATAGTATGTAATAGCTGAAATTTAAAATATAATAAAAATAGACACTGACTTGAGAGAGAGAGTCATAAAATAACACCAAGCCACCTTCCATGTCTTGGTACTCCACATTTGGCCACTGTCTGTCTCCACATACAACGGTGCACAAAGTCTGTGTAAGGCATTGAGGAGAATCCTGCTGTTAACACAACAAGTTGCAAAATGGTCTAACTGTGGTGATGTTGTATTCTTGCCTGTAGTGTTTTAGCAACAGAGGAGTGATGAGTGTAGGGCTTAAGCTACTTCTAGGTACAGAATGAAATGGGTAGGAACTGAGGGTTATGTAGATGATCAGAGGGCTGGAGCACCTCTGCTATGAGGACAGCCTGAGAGAGTTGGGGTTGTTCAGCCTGGAGAAGAGAAGGCTTCAGGGGGACCTGTAGCAGCCTTTCAGTAACTGAAGGGTGCCTGCAAGAAAGCTGGGGAGGGACTTTTTACAAGGGCAAGTAGTGATAGGACAAGGGAAAATGGCTTTAAACTGGAAGGGAGAAGATTTAGATTAGTTGTTAGGAAGAAATTCTTCACAATGGAGGCAGCGAGACACTGGCACAGGTTGCCCATGGAAGTTGGGGATGCCCCCTCCCTGGAATTGTTCAAGGCCAAGTTGGATGGGGTCTTGAGCAGCCTGGTCTCATGGAAGGTGTCTCTGCCCATGGCACGGGGGTGGAACTGGATGATCTTTAAGGTTGCTTCCAACCCAAACCATTCTATGATTCTATGATGCTATGATTCTCTGATTCTGTGAATTGGCCAGTCCTTACAGTAGTGGTGAAGATGATGAACAAATGTTGAATTAACTCTGAACATGAGGTAGCTGTACATCTAAAAATCAACTAGCTACAAAGGTGTCTCACAATGTGCTGTAGATTTTATCTTACACTAAGCTATGCTGTAGCTTTCTGATGAAGATTGTGCCACTAACTTACAATTCAATAAACTCCAGTTGCTAACTAAAGTAAGTTTGATTTCTTTTTGCAGTCATAAATAGAAATTTGCCCTCCCCCCCCAAAAATCACTATTACCAAAATGTAGCTTTCTAAATGCAAATCACCATGAGAATTTTTGATAGTTTGTAAGTTAAGAACAGAATATAGCCTCTAAAAGTTTCAAAATAAAAGCAACCTATTGAAAGCATTCACTTCTATTAATCACACTATATAATGGGCTGATTCAAGATGCTGTATTTATTACACTCCAGAGGAAAGATCTCCATAACTCAACTGCATCTTTGCCACTCATGAATTATCAAGTCTTGCTTTGCTTGTGGGATAAATATATCTCAGCTATGTATGCTCTCTTTTCCTCTCAGTGTATCTATATATTTTTCGGTGTCAATTTTTATTTATATGCATATACCTGCAATGCTCACAGTGGAGATTGTTACTTTGCCATAGGTTGAAGCAAATCAGTTTGGTCTACAAGCACAATTTATTTTCCTACTGCAGCATTCTCCAGTATCATTGCAGGAGATGCCTCCACAGCCTTCACTATAACTGTTAAAATTGTGCCACACGGCAAGGACGTGAGTGGGTCTAGCATTTGATCAAGTTGACAGGGAGTGTCAGGTTCCTGCTGTTAGCTGAAACACCAGCATGATGACACATATTTGATGTCATTTCAATACAGATTCTGACATAGGCCAATTTATGGTCCAATTTATGTCTTGACTCTCATACAAGGCCAAGCAAGCTATAAAATGTAATCAGAATTTCTTCAATCAATGTCCAGAGGAGAACCAAATCACTTGGTTACTGACACAATATTGCATCAGCACTCTGGTAAAGTTCTCACAAGTGTGTGACATGTCCCCAAGCTACAGTGAGTGTGTGGAGTAAAAGGTTGGGCAAGACAACATCACATCCCTGAAATAGGATATCTTCAACTTTACAGCCGTTGCTGGGTTGGTTTTTCATCCTTGCACCTCTCTAGTTTATTAAGAAGAAAATCCTTCCTTTTTTTCCCCTTCTCTTCCCATCTTCAATCTGTCCTTTTCACCACTTATTTATTTGTTTTACCCTGTCTTGCACACTGTAATCTAACAAGTCTCAGCACAAAATACCCAAACAAAGTTGTGGTGGTCACTGATCATATAACCTGGTCAGCAAATCTGTTAAAGGCTTATGTTTTCTTACAATCAGATGTTTTCAAATCAGATAGAAACTTCTACCCTCCTCTTCAGCTCTTCATAATCAAGACACTAATCCTATCTCAGCCAGCTGTTAGAAGTTGTCAATGGCAAATAGGCATGTACAGTGCATATTTTTAATTGGATACGGGATACAGCATGGTGTGTTTTTTCAGAAGCACAGTTACTGCCTCTCTAATGTGGAACAAATGGTCTTGCCCTGTGGACAACATAAACCAGGCATGAAAAAATGTGTGCGTGGTCTACATTGTATACCTTCATTCCAATATTCCTCTTATTTTGTACATTTAGGACTGTAGGTATGAGTATTTTTGGTTTTCTGTACTGAACCAGAACAGCTGACAGGGGACTTATTTTATTCGGCAAGGTCTTTGCCCTGGTAATTTCAAAAAAGTTGCTGTGCAGATGGGACTGACACTTAGATGAAGGGGCAGTACTCTATGCCTGAACATTTCTGTGCACACGTCAAAAAAATCGCCCTCTGAAGCTTGCCCAAGTATCCCACAGGTGCAGTTACATTGTCAGCAAAATGTCAATCCATTCACTGTGAAACAAACGGGCCCTGACCTGATGAAGGGCAGATCATGAGGCTTCATGTATGTTGTCCTGTCCGATTTCAGAACTGTTTTTGGGCAGGGGCTGGGGCTATCCTTAGCTGACAGAGTAGTTGCGAGAACCCAGACAGCTTCTGCCACCTCAGTGGTCCTGGTAGCTAAAGAACAGAGTGGTTTGCAGAGCTCTTGGACTTAGACTTACGAACTCTCACAGACCCTGTTCTCAGCACAACCTCAGGGAGCCTGTATTACTTGCACATGGTTTAAGTTTCTCATATGAGGACTATCATACCTCCTTAGGTTTGGTCATCTGGATATCTGCAAAGGTTTTTCTCTAATATTTCTAAATCTCTTTGGCCGTAATCCAAGGTATGTTGTTCTTCTGTTATCATCCCTATGGTCTCAAAGCTAGCTCTTGCTTCTTGTACTTACGTTTTCCTCCTTTCCCTTCGAATTTTATTACTAAATTTCTCATTCTGCCCTCATCACCTGAGTAAGTCAATGTAGCGCCTCCCAGTAGAGCAGTAAACAAAGTGAACAGTATCTGTCAAACACGATTCAGTCTCTCTCCACTTCTTCCAAAGAACACAACCATAAATGAGGAATTTCGTTTTAACGGATTTTTACTTTGTGGGGTTTTTTTAAAGAAAGATTCATATTGCTTAATGTTTTTATGTTATAAAGTGGGAGCATATGTGTTATACTGGAACAACAAAGGAAAGGACTGTTGAAAGAGTAGAAATTTCTTTTTCTTGAAGACTATAAATTGTTGATATGTGATTTTGTTACATCTCAGAGCAGCCTTCCAGTTTCAAAATTGCTTTCAAGTGAAGATGGTTTACTTTCAAAAAAACAAATCAACCCAAAAGTTGATGTAATAATAATTGCATTTGGATAACACAATAGATCTTTTCATGAAAAATGTCTCATTGATAAAGATTGAACCAAACATTAATTTTGTCATTGAAACTCTCAGTTCTCTCCTGTCCCAGCATAAACTCAAATGCTGGTGAAATTTTGATCATCTGCAGTTGTGTTTTGATTAAAATAGGTTTGCCAGCCACCATTAGAGAATAGCTTTTTTCATTGACTCTATGATCCCTGGAAATGGAGATGGTTCCTAGCACATAGCCCTGACTGAACTCTACCTCCCTGAATCCTGTACAAGCAAGCCTTGTTCTTCTGAAAAAGACTATTGCTGAATCTGGGAGCAAAAAAGGTTTCCTCTGTTTTGTCACCATCTACTCCTTACTGCTGTTTGGTACTGTATGTTTATATGTCATCTTACATTAGTTTGCACCTTTCTTGGAGAAGAGGCATTGGGCCATATTCAATCTGTCTGCCATGGCCCTTAAATTTAAAAAAAATCCAAAAGACAAATGGGACCATCTCTTTACTCTCCCTAAAGATAACTAGACAATATTTTATTTGCCTGAAGTGATCAAAACTCCTTTGAACTTAAGCAAAGTTGTAAGCACGTAAGACTGTCTTAAGCTTTATGATGTGACATGTCTCTCCATGCTTTTGTATGTTTCTGTAACAATCCTGTCACTGTGCCAAGGTCTATCAGGGTACAGTTTGACCACTGTGCAAATAGTAAGTGATGGCAAAATTAGGCATTTTTACATAATACAGTAAATCATACTGTACCTGTGGCTAAAAAAACACCATGACATATGCAGCTCAGTTTGGTTTTACACTTGATATAATTGCAAGCATTTGGGTGGGGTGCACAGAAAGCTCTTGGTTAAAAAAAAATGTTTTTTTCCCTTTATTGCAGTTTCTAGTATTCTTATGATACAGATGGTTCTAAAAATCATATCTGAAGTGTTGCACCATGTGTATATTTACAATGCCTGATGTAAAAGTGATTATCTACTCATAGCTTACGATGTTGTGAGCAGGAGAGATTGTCTAATCGGCCCGTTTGTCTTCCCACCATACAATACCAATTTAGAGGGCTCTCCTGTATACACTAACGCAAGGACATGGCACTTAGACACCATGAGCAATACTCTATCCTTTGTGAACTACAAGGAGGAATTTGCGCTGGGAGTGAAATTGGGCTGTCAGTGGTATCTATGCATCCTCAGTGAATGCATGACTGCAGCCAGCCTCTCTTATAAACTGAAACTAGTCCAATACAATCAAACATCCCAAATACACCTAAGAAAATCTGACAAAACTACATCTAAGAAGTTATTTATAGCCCCTTGGTTTATGTAGAGATAGGTCAGCTGAATTTAAATCTTTAAACCCTTAAATATTATATACGATGTTAGCTTTCAAAAAAAGTGTAAAAAACGCAATCAGGACTTGTTACACTTTCCTTTTCAACCGTGAGGTTCAAACAATCTTTTTGGAAAGCATATGTAGTTTCAATCCACTTCTATTTAAAACCTAAATTAATTTCCTCTCTCTCTAGTGTACTGCCACTCTGAATACTTCCATCAGAGAGTGGTAAACCAGAAGCTTGCTGTGTTTGCACAAAATAACTGCTGCACTGTGCTGAAAAATATCCAGCATGCACTTCCACTCAGAATATGTTGTTTCATGCTGTATGGTCAATAAGTGTATGGATAATCAGGAAGTTTGGCACTCCTGTTACCCAGAGATGTTTTTTTCATGAACCAAGAATCCTCTGTATAAAACCACAATTTTGCACTGATGAAGAAATTGCAGTATGAACTAACATTATCGGAAGCTGTTTGCCTCCTGGTATTGCATGAGAAATTTTCATGATATAAGGTATGACAATCTCAAGCAACAAAATTATATAAGTGTAAATTGTACTGATGATACACAATGATAATTCTGTGACCTCCTGTTTGCTTCATTAAAAGAGAACTGCAGAAGACTTCAAAGACAGTTCCAACCTTATGATACTGTGATACTGTGACAGTTACAGCTCCCTGTCAGGTCAGGGTGGAGATTATGTGAAGAGTACCTTTTGCAAACACAAAAGAAGAGGAAATAAATTGAACTAGTGGGGAAGTGAATTGCAAAGTATGTGCTGTGTGTTATTATAGAATCTCACTCTTTGAATAGTGAGGTGATAAGCCAACAATTTGCTGATACTTATGGAGCTGCGCTGACAAGGTAATATTGGCCTTCCCACTCCAAAAGTAGCAACCTGACCAGCTGCATGTTGATTTATCAGAGCTGGCAGAAAAGCACTGAGGGAGACAGTAAGAAAAGAGAAGCATCTTAGTAGAATATTCACCGTAACACAAACCAGAATCATACTTTTTGCAACGATTGGGTTAGTATGCTGGAAAAGAACGAAGATGATGTTTGGGGACCTTGTCTTCTCACAGGCAGCTTGGCCCAGTTTTGAATTGTTGGTTGTATAGTTATATCTGAAACTATCTACTTGCATTCACGCTTAATGGTTCTTTCCTGGTAGTGAGCCTAAAGACATTTCTCAAGCAGTAAAGCCTTTTGAAAGTTTGTGTTGCATGAAACTATCTTGATCGGGTAGGGGAATAGGATGGAAATATTTTTCTTCTATTTCCTTTTACTAATTGGGTGATTTCGTACTCATCCTTGGCTGGGAAAGAACTGAAATAGTAAGGGAAGAACTGAGGAAAACCAGAGTGTCTTCAAATCAGTCTGAGCCACAAGAACATAATGTCATGGCAACAATCTCCTTGCAGTAAACATGCATGTTTGGTATATACAGTCTCCTTAAAATGACTAGATCAGTTTTTCTTCTCTGCTTGAGAGTGCAGTTTAGAAACCCTCCCGAGCTGCTTAGTGTTGCTTTCTAACAGAGCTGCCAACTTCCTTGTCTTGGATTTTCTCTGAGAGGAAGTGAATTAAGCTCAGTATTTTGCTATGCTAACTGGAAAACACAGGGCTTTGACAACATGGATATGCTAACTGGACATGATTTTTGGAGGTTATCTTGGCATATATCTTTGAGATTTTGGCTCCTTTTGTTGTATTCTGAGCTGGACTCTGTGTTTTCCTTTTGCTTGTGTCACAGCACAACAAAAGCAAATCAAGATATTATCAGATCTGCTGGTATGTTAAGAGGACCCACTCATGAAACGAAAGGGCGCCCCAGCTGTGACTGTGTCCTCGTTCCCTTGACTGTGTTCATGCTCTTTCTTTTCATGTGAACACTAGTAGAATAGTTCACTATGCTGACAAGAAACTTAGGAGGCTTCAGTGATGGACCTGAGATATTTTAAGGGAGCCCATGTCCTCTGGACCACCACCTCAGGCTCTACTAACTCAGGAAGACAACTCACATTTTAGGGTTATCTGTAGTCCCAAAACACATTTCCATTTTACGCATGACTGCAATATGAAAAAAAGTGAGAAAAAATAGAGATTCGTTGCATGTGATTCTTAGGAGTTTATTATTAGTCCAAAATGAGGATCCTTGTGTAACCTATTTTCTACAGGAAATCGCTGATGTACAATGATCCTCTGATCCAGAGTGCTCAGGATCTGACTCTTCTTTGAGTTACTGTTATATCAATTTTATACAAGTTCATGGAATTATGCCAGTGTAAAATTAGTCTGCGATCATGATCAGATAGGGAGACTTTAATTAAGTTACATTCCAAATCAGTGCTGATATCTCTGTTGCAAGAAAGTAGTTGTCTGCAAAACGGTTCCTCCATGTATAGAATCTCCCTTTCTAAAAAATTCTTCTGAAATTCATTTTGGTTTAAATACTGTGTGAATCCCTATGTACTTCTGCCATCCTACACAGTGTTTCACCTTCTTGTGCTGAAGAGACAGGGTTAGGGCTGCTTGTCCATCTCTGAGCAAGCTGTGAGTTACAAGCTATTGGCACATAAAGGATATTTCCTCCTGTCCTAAACAAACATTAATTTTCTTGAACCTTCACGGTGGAGATTTGTGTTTTGACTCGAAAATCTTCATGAACAAAGACTGATTGTTAATATTTGGTTTTAAAAGACATAGAACTTGGGGCTATGTTTTGCTACTATTATTTTGCAGGGGGGAGGGAGGGTGTGCAGCTGTAACTTAAAAGGGTACCTATTCACAAGGAAAGGGAAGAAATTGATCTTAAGTGACGTCTAACCTAAGTGAAAAGATACCCAGCGGGATCAGGAAACAAACAGTAGATGTTATTAAAAAAACAGTAGATGTTATTTGTTTCATTAAAATCATAGAATCTTCCAGTTGTAAAAGACCTTTGAGATCATCGAGTTCAACCACACCCATCATCCGCTAAACCATGTCCTTCAAAAACTCATCTACCCTTTTTTTAAACACCTCCAGGGATGGTGACTCAACCACCTTCCTGGGCAGCTGTTCCAGTGCCCGACCACCCTTTCGGTAAAGAAATTCTTCCTAATATCCAGTCTGAACCTCCCCTGGCGCAACTTATGGCCATTTCCTCTTGTCCTATCACTTGTCACTTGAGAGAAGAGATCAACACTCGCTCTGCCACAGCCTCATTTCAAGCAGCCATAGACAGTGATGAGGTCTTCCCTCAGCCTCCTCTTCTCCAAATTAAACAACCCCAGTTCCCTCAGCCGCTCCTTGTAGGAATTGTTTTCCAGACCCTTCACCAGCCTTGTCGCCCTTCTCTGGATGTGCTCCAACACCTCAATGTCCTTCTCATACTGAGGGGCCCAAAACTGAACACAGTACCAGAGGTGTGGACTCACGAGTGCTGAGTACAGGGGTACAGTCACTCCCCTGGTCCTGCTGGCCAGGCTGTTTCTGATACAGGCCAAGATGCTGTTGGCCTGCTTGACCACCTGGGCACACTGCTGGCTCATGTTCAGCCAGCTGTCAACCAACACCCCCAGGTCCTTCTCCAGGCAGCCATTCTTCCCCAAGCCTGTAACGCTGCATGGGGTTCTTGTGTCTCAGGTGCAGGACTCGGCATTTGGTCCTGTTAAACCTCAGCCCATTGTTTTCTGCCCATGAATTGAACATTTTTTGTGGTATTCGGAGTAAACAGTAATTGTTTTGTGAAACTTTTTGCAAAGACTCTGTGCAATTCTACTATCAACTGAAGAGGTTAATTTCAAAGCCAGAGTCCCCACAAAACTGGAGTTCTAGAAAAGGAGGTATTTGGGGAAATTAGAAGTGGCACTTCTACTCCTGGGACACAGGCTGCACGAACTTTGAAGTCCTGTTTTCTGAGAGGCTACAAAACGTTATTCTGGGTCCACAATGTGCAGCAGAAGACTTAAAGAAAGTGCCAAGGCTATCCTTCCTCAAGTCTCCATCCACAGGGCCAAACAGTCAGTGCCAGGGACATTTAGCCTGGAGAAAAGTGAAAGGTTCCTTTCCAAACATTTTTTAAAGCTACAGAACAAAGGTGCGTTAATAACAGAAAAACTGATGGGTGGATCATGAAGAGCAAAATTATGCAGTAACCCAGAACGTTACCAGTAGCCTGGATATCTGCGGTTCTGTGAAGATCACTTCTTTCAATTTTCTCAGATAAAACCCATTTCTTTACATATTTTCGCGAACTATTTTTCACAGAAGAGCTTAAGAGAAACAAGCATCAGTTGTGGCCATTAATTTTATGAATGATTTGTTGGAAACTGCATTAAATGGCAACATCAGTCCACAAATGAGCTTTGAAATGTTCTTATTCCGAGCCTGTGCAGATGGGCAATTTGCTGTGTAATCAGTTTTCACAGCCACCCTTTCAATCAGGGTCACTTGTCTTATAACTGTGATCTTTTTTTTTGCAGGTTTATATTTCACAACATTTTAGAAATGCTGCATGTACAAGTCCAGTGATGAAAAAAGAGATAACTCAGAAAATACAGCAAGATTATGTCCATAGGCACTTTGAACTGGGATTTCAGCAAATATACTCTGGGAGTGTCAGTAAAAGATAGAGATACAGCTGAAGAGGAGCTATCTAGAAAATAGTAAGTGACAGAGCTTGCGACTATTATGGTAGTTACTCTATGAAAAATAACACTTATACTGTAACCCAAATAAATTACAGTAGTGGTATTCTTACATGCAATTAAAAAGAAGTCTCTTATAGAATTATAATAGCAATATGGCAACTGTGTAAATCTAGGATGATGCCACCCAAAACACTTCATGGTTCTCCTAGCATGCAGATACAGCACTGGAGAACATACTAAAGTGATACAGAGATCAGAATATAAAGCATATGGGAACATATCAGAAGAGCTGAATTTATACAGAGATCACTCACTGGGGACATTACTATTATGTAGAACTGCGTTTAATGAAGTAAGGGAATTCTTCACTTTAGTACAAGAAGGTAGAACAAGAAGCAGCAGCCTCAAACAAAGGAAGAAAAAGTTTAGGTTAGATACCGTGATTTTTATTTTCCTTAAAACAGACAAGCTGATTATTAAAACAGGCTGCCAATAGAGAGGCTATCTATATCCTTAAGATCTGAGAGAGAGAAGATAAAATTTTACTTGGGACAGGATAGCACACCCACACATGATGGAGGTATCAGTTTGAGCCCTGTCAACTCTACTAAACCAATAAGCCACCTCTGAAAGTAGTGGTGAGTGGTGGCACACATGCCATGCCCCTCAGCCATCCATAGTGTGATGAAACCGGCAACTGCTCACAAGAGGGGGGCAGCACTGGCTGACCAGCACCTCCTACAGAGACATAAGGGTCAGGTGAGGCAAACCCACACATTTCTGAGGATTTAGATGACTCAGGATTTTCTTTCAGTCCTTTGTCCTTAGTTTCCAATGGTCTATAAATCATATGTCTTAGTATATAAAGACTAAGGCTATATTACTATTAATTCACTTTGTGGTGTAATAAAGCAATGAAAGACCATCGGGAATGAATTAAGAAAAAGAAAAACAACACAGGAAATTAAAGGCTTTTGCATGTGGCACCTATATTGGAATTTCTCTTGTAGAAATTTCAAAGTTCTTTAATATAGCATAGGAAAGTTATGATAGACCAGATTTGAAGACATCTTCTTTGTGACCTGAAAATGGCTAGATTAGTTCCAAACAGTGAAAGAACATGTAAATAATCTCAATAAGAGATGCAGATTTTTCTTCATGCTGTGTACTATTTTAACTTCCCTATGCACAAATTCTGAAGGGCTTTTGTAGATTTTTTCGTCTTTATATCAAAGTATATTCACTTAGTGAGAGAGTTTCACTTTAGTTTTCACAAGTCTGGTTAAACAGAACTTGAAAGGCTGAAGAAACAAAACTTCTGCTGTTGTAGAAACCTCTAGAAAGTACAACCCAATATCATGCCAACATCCGATTCCTCAGACATAAAAAATCAACTTTGTCTAATTTAAAATCTTCCATTTCCAGTACAAGTTTCTAACACTGTAAAGTTGTAGAATACTGAACTGTAAATTGGTCATTCTGCCCTGTTTGTCCTGGGACTTGTGTCAGTTGAGTTTTTTAGAGGCGATAAGGAGGAGCAAGGCCTCTTCCACTGAAGAGAAAAAAAAACAGTTATTCTGCTGGTTGCTTTTTTTTTCAGTTATTTTAACAGCAACCTTTTTGAAGCTACCCTCAGAGGTTCAGAATATTAGAAAAAATCCAGGCCGAGAGATTAGCAGGGAGGATAATGCAGATGGAGCACTGAAAGACATAGGATAATACAATCTATCACTTGAATTTAACCAGGGCTAGAGGGTATCTCTTCTGCCAAGTGTGATTTGATTCATGTGGACACATACACATGTATGCGTGCACACACAGATGTGAGCGTATGCATGTTTTGTATGAGAGAAATTTCTTCTGTGCTTTGTACTGAGGGTATTCACTGGAAATGATGTATGAAATGAAATCCCCATGCTCACGGCACGTAGGGAATATCAGACAGAACTCCACAATCACTGCAGAGATGGGCTTTGCTATTGGCAGATCAAATGCAGCCAGAAGAACAAACCAACCTGAAAGACTCTAGGGAAACAAATATTTTTTTAAAGTTATAAAATAATGTTCCCACCCTTTTAATACTATTTCTCCCATTTCCTCTCCCTCTGGCATTCCCCTGGGCAGCCAGCTACATTAGCTGGAGCCTCAGAGAGATAAGAGCCCTCCCCACACAGATTTCCCCTTAAAAGCCCATCAAAGTGTGTTAAAATTACATTTTGAATAACACTTCCTAGCTTTTTTTTTTTTATTAATTTTTTAACGTGTTTTTACCATCTGAGAGTTTCTTTGTAGCAACAGTAGTGGGCGGTTGTATGGGAAACAGGGGGTTGCGCTCCTTTCTCCTCCCACTCCTAAGTATCACACTTTTAATGTTGCCTCTTTGAGAATCCAGAATAAATTAAACCGTCTCCCAGCTATGCCGTGAGTTGTAAGGAGAATCTATAACAAAAGGAGTGGCTTTTCCAGGCCTTCCCATCAGCTATTCCTGGGCTGCAAGAAACCCTCCCAGGGACAGAGCAGGTATGGACATGCCCTCTTCTGGGGTGGTGGGGTTTCCCTCCACCCATTGCTGGTGCTCAAAAGCACCTTAGCATTCCTAGACTGCTCCGTTCATGGTAAGATCATTTCATCTTGGCTACAGATTGCTGAAGAAGGACGTTTATTTATAATACACAGTGTAGGAAATTAGGCCATTGTACTTCTGCACAGGGGAAAGATTCATAAAAAGTCACACAGAATTATTCTTATATAAGTGACAATGACATCGTTGTAAGGAGGAAGCAGAACTTTATTTGTCTTACTTAAAATGATATATAGAGCACTTGTCTGTTTATTCCACTGCAAACAGCTTCTGCAAAAACAGCGGTAATTCCCGTGGGGGTTCTGCTGATAGTTATAAGTTACTTGAGCAAAATCTCTCAAGTGAGCTACTGCCTTACAGGTAGCCATTATTCTAGATTCAAAGGGCTTTTTGTTGTTGTTGTTGTTTGTTTGTTTATTTTTAAAAATAATGTTCTGTGTAATATTGCTTTTTAAAATATAAATTGTGTCATAACACTGCTACTTTTCAAGTAGGTAAGTATCTGTATCTAAATCAAAGGATGCACTGCCAAAGGAGAAACCAGTCAATAAATTGGCTTCATAATCAAATCTGGCTCAGGTTAAAGCAAAGTTAGTTTGATGGATTCAGCTGAAACCTAGTAAATAGCAGCCTACATAATTAAGCTGCTCTACCTTCATGTAGTCTCCCTGGAAGCTTATGGGCATCTCAAAGGCACAAGAGTGACAATCAGCAGCTAAGCCGAGGAAATGAACAGGCAATATTGCCCACCCAGACGTCATTCCTTACCCCCCATTACCATTGTCTCACCTCTCAGAAGGATTAGCAGAATTTGTCTTCGATTCTTTGATGGGACCACAACATCTTCCTCTAATTTAAGAATGAATTCTGCGTCTGAAAATCAAATAACTAATATTATGCAATGGGCAAAAATCAACACTGAAACTTGGTTTTGCTCTCTTTTTTTCTTTTATGCCAGCTTATGAGCCTATTGTCTATAAAGTCTGAGCCTTCAGCAGCAAATTTAGAGGGTGTTTTTAAACAGACGACAGGAAGAAAAGAAATAGAAAAACAGGATAAAAACAAGCCTTGTAGGTCTCACAAACTGTTTGCATTTTTTTCCAGGGGAGGAGAAAATAGAGTAATGAACTATCTGATGAGACCAAAAGGAGTAGGAACTGGCACTGAAGCTGGCATAAATTTGCAACTTATTTTCATTATTAATTGCAATTGTCGAGCTATTTCTTTGACTAACTTGTTTTTCCGTAGCCCATTTTCATTCTTGATTGATATTTTTCTGGTTGTTCAGTGAGAAAGTGGAAAGTGCAAGGTCTGTAGTGTGTTTTTAGTGCTTTAGTCCCCCAAAAAGAAGATTTCAAAAGTTGAAAATGTGTGAAGCTTCTTTTAATTTATTCATTAGGAAAAAAAACAAACCCAAATTAATTTCCAGGAAATTAATGCAATGTTTCTCATTTACTTTGAGAAGTCATCATAATTTCTTGACTATTTTTGGTTCTTTGGTGATCCAGAGAAACTCTCACTATGACAAAGCTTCTTTTTCTGTAAAAAATGATAATAATAATTACCTGCTTCACAGCAGTGTGGTAAGATTCAGTTAATTAGAGTTTTCCAAGTGCTTTGAGATCCTAGGATGGAAGATGCAATAGAAATGCAAAGTATTATTATTATTCAGAGTTAACAACCAAATTTCAACCATTTGCACTTATCCATCTTAACAGCATGTACTCAAGGGAAGAAAACACATAACTTGTCAGCAGACAGTCCTCTTAATGTGGGTTATAAAACCACCTTCTTGATTACCATCTGGAGTAACATTCACAAGTGAGGGATAGCAGATGTGTGCGCATGGAGAGATGCATCCCACTTTCCCAACCCATTGGACACATCGGTGTTGCCATACTGTATCCACCCAGCCCGCTATTATGCCTCTGACGCCAGCCAGCGCTTGACGCTTAAAGGCAAACAAGAGCCACGCTTGCTTTTCCCTCCATCTCTTCAGGAAAAGAAAAACAAACGAAGCAAACTCCCCCTTCCTGCTTCCACTTCCCTCTTTCATAATAAAAATGCAGCAGCCAACTGTGCAACACTCTACAGTGGATGAAAATGTCTTCCTGACCCCTGTGTGCAATTAGTTTCCTCCCAGGAGCAGGAGATTTGATTATATTTGCTGTTATCTTCGCTTGTACAGCCACAAGTGTTATTATCTCTTATCCATTTTTCAGATATGCTTTTTTTTTTCCATTGAAGATTAGCCTGAACCTTCCAGAGCCTTTGCAGCAAGGTGCCCTGTGGTGCCCTACAGAGGTGTTCTGCCTCTTGTAGCAGGGAGTAGCATCAGCCTGCAGTTGGCTTTTACATCTCTTCTTTCCACTCGGATGTCTCCAGAGGCTTGCCAGGCAGAGGTGGCGATTCTTACAAGGACATGAAGGTGGAGGAGGTCCATGAACAATTTGCAGAAGAGACATTTGCTGGGGTTTAATGAGCAGAAATAGGTAGTGCGACTTACTTTCATTCTGTTCAGCCATCCTGGGCCTTTTTACAGGATGAGGGGGCAGACACCTCAGAAGAGCCACCGTGCAACACTCACCCATGGAAAGCACATACAGTTTAGTGGATTATTAATTGCACGGTCCTGGTGCCGTTTTATTTACATGGCTTGGGCAGGAATAAATTGAAAGCAATCCCGCCCTCAGGACAGGAACCTCAACCCTGCAAAGGACTGCACAGAATGCTAAAGGGTCCACCCTGAAAAGCAGGGTGGGTGGAAAACAAGCATGCGTGGCTGTTAAGGATGGCGTGGGCTGCATCATCAGAAAGGCTCATGCAATATTATCCCAAAGTTTGGGATTTAACCCAGCAATTCCCAGAGGTGCTGTGTCCCAGATGCCATCCATGTCTGCTGCTCTGTGTTTTATGGGCAGGTAGGGCCAATAAAATAGCTCACACGTTCAGCAGAAGCCTTTCTGCTGACACTGATGGGCTTTGGATCAGACCCCTGGTGGCCTGCTTTAAGTCAAATGCTGACATTTTCGAACTTCAGATGTGGAAGTGTTGGAAAACTTAATTGAGTCCCTATGAACTGCTGTAAGAAATGTACTAACAAAATATTTATTAAATGAGCCACTTCCTTATCTTACTTTCAGATTGCGTTAAAGAGAAAAAGACTTATAGGTGACAGAAAACAATATTAAAGTCAATCAAATGCACACAACCCTCTAGATCCCCAAGACACCATTTTAAGTCAGCAAACCTTCTTTGTTGCAGTGGTTTCAAAAAGCTATTGAAAAGCCTGTCTTGGCTTAGCAGGTCTCTTTGTACTACCATGTGTTTTTTTTGGTGGTGAGCTGGGGTTCAAAGGAGCACAGTGTATCTATCTCTGCCATATTTAGTTCTATCATTAGAAGATATAAACAACCTTCCCCCACATTAGCGATGTTTACCTCATATTGCTCTAGCATTCATTTTCACTAATATGATACAAAAGTGTAATGATGTGTAAGTGTTTTTTAATGTTAAGTAAGTGAAAACAGGTGGGTAATTTACCACTGACTCTATACAGATAGGAGCTCACATTTCACAAGGAAGACGCTGGACTCTTTCTTCTGTGTTTTTCATATATAATTATTTTTATTTTCCTGATGTCTGCTTCTACACTTTATAGTTTATGCCACCAAGTGAAAGCCATAATTGGCACTGTTATTTTGGAGCCCACAGAATGAAATATTTGCATAGAAAGCTTTTAGTTAACCATGTGATGAGTGGGTATGATTGGGAAGCATGTATTCTGTACTTGTATTTAAGACTGAACATTTTACTTGTGCAAATTACTTAGTAACTAGCGTGTGTTTCTAGAGCATGATGTCTCTTGGGAAAACAAACTCTAAAAAGGAGGAGACAAGATCAGTGCTGACCAGTGGTTTCTGAGTTGTAAGATGAAAGATGTGCAGGTTTCTCATCAAATTTACCGGGTATCCCACTTTTACTTTCACTATAGAGTACATTGTTATCCATTCGTTCATATAAATACAGTAATGCCTAGACACCCAAATGAAAGACATCATGCCATGAAAAAAAAGCTATAAAAATAATGAGTCCATCCACAAGTGGTTGGTTTCTTACATAACAGATGGGAAGGGGCTCCAGAAACAGCAAAGTCAATGGGCTTTGCAGGGTCTCACAGTTCAGATCCCATGGGGACACCCAGTGCCCCTGTGTGTGCTCTGCTGTATCACACGGCTTCTTGTACACAGGATCAGGCTTTACTTCCACTTCAAGAGAGTTTTGATTCCCAAGCCAGTGTTGCAAGATTATTTCTTTTTATCTTTGTTCCTTTTTTAGAATTCCTTTCTTTGAAACATTTTGCTTAGTAGTAATTGCTGCTAAAATTTCACAGAACATTTGCAAAAGTGACAGCCTAATTCTAGAAAATTTGAAACATTTAGAAGGCATTTGTACAGAATTTGGTGCTGAAAAGCTTTGTTGGTGAAGTTTTCTTTGCTGAAGTTAGTTAGGTAATTTTTGCAAAGCAGAGGTCTTAAATCTGAGTACGCTTTGCTTCCATCTATTTCCTGGCTATATTTGGCATCACTGGAGGAAAAATTGCATATCAGAGATTCTGTTTTAAGGCACCAGGCGGGGATTTCAAAGGTCTTTGAAATAGTGTGGAATGCGTTTGCTGAAAATTAAGAAATTTCCAGTGAAAACTCTATGAAAAAAATACGTGTCTGGTAGCTTAAAACGGTTGCTCACATTCGCTTTTACACTAAATCAGGGCATTAATTAGCTCTCAGTGTGGCAAACAAAGAATCATGGCATTTTACAGAGTCTCCCTGTTTCCTACTTGATGTTTCCAGGTGGGCTGATGCTCCATAGGGATCAGAAGAGTCTACCCACGAGGGACTTCCTGTAGTCATCTCCAGGGAAGTCTGTGTGCCTACAGCCACTGTGTGCCCATTCCCTACGGAGAGCTCGTGAGCAAAAATGGCAACAAAACCAGCTCAGCTGTTTGTGAGTGTGACCATGGATGTTCAAAGAATCCTTCCTTTGGGGATAGTGAAAAAGGATGCATAGCTCCGTGGGTCTGGGTGGAGGGCCAGCAGGTCCCTGCCAGCTGCTGAGCCTGCGTGTGGAGTTGTTGCGGGATGAGGACTGCTCTCCCTGCTCCCAGCCCAGCAAACAACTCCATTCCACTCCCAGTTCTCTCCTTCCTTTCCTTCGGGCTGTAGCCTTTCTTCATTACTTTCCTCTGGGGCTGCAGTTTTTCCTGGTTAGCCACAGACAGTATATAAACCACATTTTACTAAAGTTCTTCCAACAAAAACTTCATTGAAACAACTTTTAAAGTTGTGAAAAAAATAACAGGAAATTCACACTTAGGCCCTTGAGGATGAAACATGACATATGTCTTCCAACACATAGGCACAATGGGGTGCACTATAAAAGTAAATAAGGATCACACCATGGTGCCTAGCTGTTGGAGGACATGCCTTTTGCCATTAAGTTATCATTTCCTTACTTTTTTGTCCAAACTCCCATGTACTTTTAATTGTTGACTCCAGTGACTAAATTAATTTTCTTTCTTTTATTTTAATAAAGCAATGTGTGACCCGCCTTAAGGTTAGAGACTAAAAATTAGCACAAGCATTAACATTTAATATACCAACCAAAATGAAGATTTACATTGCAAACGGATAGGCAGTCTAAATTTAGGCTGCTCACAAAATGAGGCTATACACAAATGTATTTCATTAATTATATATGTGTAGGAGAACTTAAATACAGCCAACATTTATGCATGCTGAGTACATGTGCCAAAAATGTTATAGCCTTGTAGAGTGAACGCAGTTTTAATTTGCATATGTGGTGCATTTTTTCAATAAACAGGAAAGAAATTCCTAAAATTTGCACATGCTTTCACTCTCAATTTAAAATATTGGCAAAGCAGACCTTCACTGTAATAATCATAGACTTCACTATTAATACCGAAGATATAGTTCACTCATTTGAAGCTTCCCTTATGAAATATGAGCACCCATTTGGGCTCTTTTCATTCTCTGAAATGATCATCTCTTGGGATTTCCTTCCCTTTGGGGGTTCTGGTGTATTTTTAAGACAAATTCATTCCTCAGGATATGATAAGGACTATGGCAGTTCATTGGGTTGTTCTCCCATGACAAAATAGGACACCGCCCATTGGTAAAATCGTATTACTTACTACTGGAACACATTTGTGAGTCTTGTTTCAAGAGACCCACTTACACATGGAAGTGTGCATCCCACGAGCCTTAGGCTTCTGTAGGAAAGCAAGCCTTGGAGCAAGAAGTGACCTCCTTCTGGCTCTGCAGACATGTATTGTACTTTGTAGTTCCTGCAAACACTGAATCCTTACAAACCCCTTATTTTCACCCAATAGTGAAATAGCAACTTACACTTGAACTAAGCTGAGGCACTGCAGGATGACCATCGCTGTCAGATTTAAAAAGGTATCTCCACATTCCTACCCATTTTTCACATTGGAAAGAGTTAGCCATGGAGCCAAAGACCCAGTAATGTATTGCTTCTTTGGGGGGTACTTACCCTGATTGCTGGTCTGGGAATAGGTGTGCTGCATTTGTGACTGATTTGATTTCCATGCCTGGGTCCAAACCGCAAAGAAACATACCTTTCCACTCAGCTGGGGATTAGGGGCTAGAAAGGAAGATAACTGACAACCTTAACTAAAGGGGAACGTAAATACGCCTGTGAATTGTGGAGTAAACAGCTGCTGAGTGATTAAAAGCTAAGTAAAGCTGAACCACTTAATCAGTTTTTAAATCTGTTTGTTGCAAGCATCCTGCAAAGTGACAGATTTTTTTCTGCTATATAACAAAACATAAAACAAAAGGAGTCTTTCTTCCCTCATGACGGCTTAAAAGTACTGTGCTGTCTTTTTTTCCCTCAGAGTCTGAAGTGATGTCTTTTCAGGAGAATATCTACGCCCAGGAAGGAACAGTGTGTGAGAGGGGCCCATCTTCTCCCCAGCTGGCACACTGCATTGCAGAGACCTACACTTACGAGACTAACCTGTCAGCAAAGGAAACTGGAAGTTAAATACCAGCAAAAAAAAAACCTCTCAGGGTCAAGTATTTTGTGGGAAAGCATGTTTTACAGGAATGTGCCCAAAAAGAAGGGTGCCCAGGCTAGCACAGACAGCCTGTGCTTCTGGTGATGAACACACTCCTAAAAGCTACCCCACACTTGAATGCTGCCCCTAGGGCAAGTGAAATCTTCTCTAACCAGAGGATTTCAGTCTAGCCCTGAATGGCAATAGTAAATATGTTTTCTGTATTACTCAGAAAAGTCCTAATACCCTTTCTAATTTCTGTACTATATACAGAGGAACCAGGGCTCTCACCACTGAAGTATTATGAGGCAGAAGAAAGTTGCCCATCAAAACTGAGAAATAATAGATAAAAGCTTTACCACAGATAATCAGAGAAATGTTTATGTAGACAGAAAAAAAAGGTTTCTAACCTATGTCTAGCAATCTTTCTGTTACAGCCCCTTTTTATCCATTCCTCAGAAATTATGTAGGAAGGAAAGACTTACAGACCTGTTCCTTCGACTCTCAGATTAGTACAAAACACTTTCGGTCAAAGGAGCAAAAGCCATCTTCTGTCTTTGGAGGATGAGAGCACTTCCCCAGAGGAAATGAATGATGCCAACGGTGTATACTTAGGCTGTTGGAAGAAAGAAGGGGCCATCAGATAAGGAAGGAATTTTTCCTCCCCGCCCCTGCAAGTGTGACACAAAGCCAGATGCCAGGGCTGAGCAGCATCTGCTTGTCATTTTGGCCAGTTCCATAGTAGCTCTCACATGGTATCTGCAGAGGAAATGAGTATATCTAGGAAAGTGGCTACATCTCTAAAAAAAAAAGCTTGCTGTTTTTATGTGAAGCTGTTTCTTGGGAAAAAGATAAGCAGAGCAACCAAAACTACTTCAGAAAGAGAGTCATGGGACATGAAGGATCCTTTCTGAAACTACTTGGAAGTCAAGATGGTATGAGTCAATTGTTGACATTTCTATATTATTGCTAGCAGATGCATAGCAAGGCTTGATTTGACAATGGGATAACCATGAGATAAAGTAATGGGGAATTGTCCAAAGGAATTTGAAGAGGCATTTGGAGCTGGAGTGACATGGCACTTTCTATTTAAGAAGAGTTTTGATCAGAATCCTATCTGAATCAGATTTCAGCACTGATGTTTGAAAATGTTTGGTGTTGCACTTCTAAGTTTTGATTCAAATCAGCTCCAGGTCTGAATGAGCACACATCAAGAACTTTTACACAGACCAACTTTACTGAATTATATGTTGAATCTTCAGTGCAGCATGGCACCAACATTCTCTTCCTTACTGTCTCTTAAACTTCGGAAATCTTTCTGACTGACTGACAGTGCTTCTACCCTCTTCTTCAAGGCTTCCCTTAAGATAAATCTCCACTTCGCTGTTGCACAAATTAAGCAATAGCAAATCAGGGAAGTATTCCGAAAAAGCAAATATTCAATATATATCGCTGGGCTTATTACAAAACTCCTTTTACATACTCTTGAAAAAGAATGTGCTGTATATTCCTCTCCCAGAATTTCATGCTTTACTCATCTGCCTAAACTGTCTTCCTTTTCTGCTCTTTTGTAAAAGCTGGATGTGAGAATTGTGTTAGAAGCAAAGTACTTGCACAGCATAGCAGCCTTTCAGAGACAGCTGAAGGTGGGACTGGGTTCTGGACCTTACAGTTCCCCTGAATGGAAGAGCTGGGTCCCTAAGAGAATGGGAAGAAGGATGTTCTGCCAGAGCATCTTTCAGGAATGGCATGAAGAGCTGAATTGGAGGGGCAGAATATGCTTCTCCTCCTTCTCCTGCAGGTGTGGCGTGGGAAGGGCTTTGCTGCTGTGACTGCCCACACACTTACAACTAGCTGCCTCATAGAGCTCCCCGCTCACTCAGCCACTGCCTGGTATTTTTCTGTGCCCAGAGAAGAAGATGGTTCCCTCTATTTTTACCTACTTCTCTTCCTCCTGTGGCACTGGGTTGGCTTCTTCATGCCCTTGCTGGAGCCCTGGTGCATTAACAGATGGATCTCTGCTGAGTGCTTCCTCAGAGGTGATCAGTTGCCCCACTCCACCCACATCTCCTTCCCACCTCTCTGCCTGTCTTCATGGCTGTCTCTCAGGCACCTCCTTCCTCTGTGCTCTGCTACTGCTTACAGACTCCCCTGCTGTCACCTCAGTACTTTTCATCTCTCTGTGGGTGGTGGCTGGTTATGAAAATCCCCTGCTCCTTTTTCCTCACCCAGAGATGGATTTTCTAGGGCACATCTCTGACCTCAAGTTGTTTGTGGGAGGAAGAGTTGGTCCTGCCAGATATTTGGCTTTGCTCCCAAGAAGACATGCCTTCCGTGGGACCTTTTCACAAAAAAGCTGTCAGGTTTTGTGCTAACCTGCTGCTGTTATAGTCTGAACCACATGACCTCCATGTGGTTCTTCAGGTAGAGTGGGAGGAGTACAGCAACCCCAGTCAGTCTGACTGCATCCCAGGCATGATAAGGTAGCATTATGACCGCTCTTTAAAACTGCAAAATAACTAAGAAATACGGAAATGATATTGACTTTGCATTCAATGTTACTTTCATGAACCAAGTTTTATAACCCAGTACACAGTTTGTCCCTATAAATATCTTGGTCATCCTGTATGAAAAAAGTGTACATCAGAGACATGAGGATTTTGTCCTCCTTGTAGCTCTCCAACAAAGTATGATTTACAATGAGAACAGCATTGTAATACATTTAAAACAGGCAGTCCTTGTAGTCAGCAACTTGTGATGGTAAAATACGAGTGCTGCATTCGTATTCTCTACGGTACCAGTGTGCAGGCTGCAGCCTCAATCCGTGAAGCAGGGATAGTGAGCACAAGAGGTGAAGGGAAGCAGCACAGGATTGCTGTGTCTGTCCTTGGACTAGACCAGTGTTCACAATGGGTTTTGTATTCTTTCTCTCAGTCCCTGAGAGTTGCTTGAATTTTTAGGAGGGAGATGTTGGGATTGATATGGCCACAAGGTGTGTGCAGGGTATTAATGCACTTGTTATTACAGATATCTCAGTTTTTGTTGCTACCATAAGTGCTCTTTCAAGAAGAGTTATTGCTATTTACAGGCTGGGCCTTGCATACAGAATTTTAGGCCATTGGTGGTCTTCTGTATTAGAAGACAGAAAGGATAACTTTGAATAAAAACAAATTATGATACTTCCACACCCATTTCAGTGGTGAAGGTCTCTGACAACATCCTTTCAATTGCTTAAAAGTATCTGTTCTGCTTTTTGAGAGCTGCTCACTCAAAATGCTTGTCTTCATTGAGGCTCTTAGGAGAAACCGTATAACTTCACTATTGCCTTAATTTGTAATCGGACATTAGGACAAGAAGGTTAAACTATGCACAGTCTATGCACAGATTGCAACTATGCATGGATTTAAGGGTGGAAAAATAAATTCAATAAAAAGCTTAATTGAACTCTGTGAACAGGACAACTGGGATGTATTGTTTCTTTCTGGAGCTCCTTTCTGAGCTTCCATGCAGATAAGACAATTTGCTCTTACAGTGGAGCACAGGTGAAAATTCGCTCTTGTGTGAAGCAGCTGGATGTGAGCTCTGTATTACGAGGCCTGTATTAAAAGCACTCACACAGCAGTGCTAGTCTCGAAGGGAGGTTTCAGAGAGGGCTGGACAGGCAAACTGCAAAAAACTAACATAAAGAGAGGAACACTCACCTAGAAATTTCTGGTTAACACTTTCGGAGCGCTGGATATCTGTAAAGGTCAGACTCTAAACGAGAGACGTTTTCTTTGGAAAGAAGACCTGGTCTCTCCAGGAAAAGACAATGAGAATTGCATTGTAATGTACTCAGATGGAGCCTGGAACAGGACAGCATGCCAAGGGAAATCTGTACCCCCAGCAAGGATAGTGGTGCAGCTGTATAACTCTTATCCAGCAACAGCCTGATGGGCAAATGCCAACAGCAGCAGTTAAAACACTGTCTCTTCAAACACTCCCATTTCTTAGCTTATGCTCTGTACACTTTTTATTTAGGGGAATCCAGAAAGATTAAGAAAATGCATGAAATAAAACTTATTTCTACTGAGTCACAGAGGAAAATACCATTGCTAAATCATATTTTATTTTTTTTTTTCTCACTTGTGCTTGTCTTGTCTATTTTGACCGCAGGTATCTTTGGAGCAAGTCCCATCTGCTAATCTGTGTTGACATTTCCTTGTAAAAAGGAAGCTTTTTTTTTTCACTGGAACTTAGACACTTTTTTACTATGCACAGCTAGGAATGAAAAAGAGAAAGCCACATTCACACAACTTTTGGTCTATTTAGCATTGCACAGGAATTCGTTAGATCAAAGCAAATTCAGTATTCTTCCTTCAATTTTTCAGTCTGTTTCAGAACAAATGCTGAAATGTGAGCAGGCATCAGTACAATGTAGCGAAAACTTAAAGATGAGAGGCTGTAAAGATAAACTCTGTCTTGGCAGAGAAGTTCTGAGGGAGTCTTTATTCCCTCAGATACTCCAGGCAAAGTGGGATTCATCCCACCTGACTCTCAGCACTTATAATGTAGACACGCACCTCTGGCTATCTAGACACCCTTTGGAGTTAAAGGAAGGAAGTAAGCATTTCAACTGAATGGCTCATTGCCCCTGTTTTTGGCGTCTACCATAGCAACTTCAATTTGGATTTTTTTTTCTTCTTACAAAGTGGGTCTAGACATCTAGTTCAGATCTGGATGTTGAGATTGGGAATAGCTAAAGCTGAACAGAGAAATATCACTTCGGCAATGCATATACCATCCCCTCTGTAATTTGGAAAAATGTGAGTGGGTTGTGGGGTGGAAGCCTTTGGAAGAGAAACCATTAAATCAATTTATATGTCTGCTGTGAGGATGGTACAGATGTGACTGTGTGATAAGAGATCCTGTTAATAAAGAGGAGGTTTATTCCTCCTGTCATGGAATCCATATTCTACATGAATACGATGCCAGAAAGATCTACAGGACAGAAAGAAAGCTATTAACTATTAAACTGTACTGGTCTGGAAGAGGAGCAAAAGAGCTGCACAATCCACTCTCAAGAATTATCTTGGCATTGCTCTAATGACCCCCTCTAATGACCTTGATGACATCCGTGTTCTCTTGTACTCTTCGTCTTTCCATGCCATTATAACAGTTGTTGGTCTTCTGCTATTGCATCTATAATATGACCCAAGGTGGTGAAAAACTCTTTCAGCCTGAGAAGATGCTCTGTTGATCCTTCTGCGTGAACCACTGATGGCAGGAGCGGGTGCCTGCTCTTGGAAAATTCTGGAAGAAATATTGGTGATTCTTTCAGTGTTCCTGGTTCATGAGGTTTTTAGCTCCTGAAAGAGATGCAGAGACCAAACAGATATTGTCCTCAGGGGGCAGCATAAACACCATGGCAGGCAGTACTCACGCCAGAATAAGAACTCAGCCTATGAACAACAAGAAACCAATAAATAATCGTGTAATATTTGAATGTGTCAGCTCCCAGAAGTGGGAAAATTATCAATACTAAGGCATGGAGCTGTCCAGTGGAGAGAAGACTGTCTACCAATAGGCTGTTGACAGGTTTGGAGATTCATTTACCATGCATGGCAGAAGAAAGAAACTAGGCATTTGCAGCTATGCTATTAGACTGATGACCAATTAGATCCCAGCTGGATTGTATAACAGCTGCAAGATATTTCCAGCAACACTGAGAAGTCATGATATTAGGCAGAAGAAGTATGACCAAGTGCTGGCAACACACAGTCTAAACTATTTTGACACCAGTGGGAAGTGCACATTGCTGAAGAGAAACCTATAAACATGAGCCGTTACCTCTCAACATTTTCAGATGATACGTTGGGGGAAAAGGGAAGGAGATTGTCTAGTGCTGGGTCACTGGTGGTGCAGTGCGTAAGTTTAACAACAGCACAACACCAAAACGCACTTCAGAGAGGAGACATGGTCCAAGCCAGTATTCTAGCAGCAGATAGGGACGAATTTGTCAAACATCAGCAGCCTGAGGACGGCATGAATCTAGATCACCACGTGAAGCCCTTAGAAAATGTGAAAGCACAAGATCTCATTGATTCTGGTTAAGCATCTGCAGAAGGAATCAGCAACCCCACAAAGATGCTTCTGTACAGTCACTAAGATTAGCAGAGCACAAATCAGTAGACCTAGGATGATGAAGACACTTAGAGACAAGCTAAAAGAAATCATTGGAGAGAAGTCTCTCTATTACCATCTATTGAGAATAATATCTGAGCTGTCAAAGGTGAAAGTCTGGTGGAGTCAGAAACCTGCTTTGGCACACTCTTGAAGGAAGGTGAGTGAGGTAGGCCATTCACCTACTTCACTATATTTTGTTCAAGTTTTGGTAGGATGTTAGAAGGCAAGACCTCTACAGACAGGTAAGTGGATCTAGAGCACTTCCTATAGGATATGCACAGAAGAAGCTGCAAGAGAGCAGAATTTGAAGGCGGCTCCAGGAAATCAATATATGTCCATGTGGCTGTAATGTTAATAGAAATTTCTCCACCTATTTTACTAGATTCCTTAATCAAAGAAACAGCTTCATTTTACAAGTGTGAAATTTTGTGTGGTATCAACCATCTGGCAATACACAGGACAGGGTAACCTAGTAGTGATA
This sequence comes from Dromococcyx pavoninus, assembly GCA_033558185.1. Lineage (NCBI taxonomy): Eukaryota > Metazoa > Chordata > Aves > Cuculiformes > Neomorphidae > Dromococcyx > Dromococcyx pavoninus. Next base: position 5,768,229 of record JAUMJL010000002.1, on the reverse strand, counting down.
AATGGGTGCAAATGTTTTTCTGTCTTCCAATACAGAAGTTTCCAACCTGTGGCATGTGGTAAAGATAACAGGTTACATTTACTGGCTCTTCTCCCTTTTTTTCAGCTGCTGAATTTCATTAGAAGATGGCTAAAATGCATTAATTACTTCCCTGATATTCCTGTAGCTGCTATTGCCTTGCCACAGGGAGGATGTATGATAGGAAGTGGAAGAGGAGGTGATCTTTTTAGATGGGAGAATGGGAGGGGAAGTTCATCAGTCAGTCTTTCTATTAAGATGTGATCCCAGATGACAAAGAAGTTTAAGAACCCCTACTGCTTTTGCACATCTCTGTGTTTTCATTATTGGAGCTAGAGAACGAACTGCTGAGCTCACAAAGAGATTGCATTCTCACTGAGCTGGTCCCTTACTTCGACCAGTTTTACATCTTTGCTACACTGCTAGTTCCAGCAGAACTGCTCCTAGTTTCTACCTGGATAAAGGAAGGGGGCCTTTGTTGCCCTGCTTTTATGGAAACTGAAGCCCAGTAATACCTTTCAGTGCTGATCTTATTTTTTCAGAAGGAGGTGACACAAAGCCGTCATAGCACAGAAGGCGACAATCATCCTGTGGCATCAGTTATCAACATCAACTGTTCTCTCTGCCCTCACCAGTTTGTAACTCTCTACTCACTCCAGGAGGTATTACCTTGCTCCTGACTAGGTGCAGAAAAAAGCTTGGTGTGTGCGGCTGAGCATTAAGGCAGCCGCTCACACTGTTGTCTCCTGACCTTCACAGCCCTGAGGAGCAGTGCAGCCTTCTCTCTCGGCATACAGCACTGCTGGTGGGTTGCAGAAGATGCAGTCCTGAGGTAGGTAATTTCAAAATTCATACTTAGCCTCGTGTCTTGGAGTAGAGCTTGGATGAACCAGTTCACAAAAATCTGAAGGCTCTCCTGTTGGCTCATGAATTACCGTTACTATAATTACAAGGTGCTTTATCTGGAAGGTTATGCTAGTAAACATTTATGAAACATTAACAGGAGAAAAAATCCTATCTATTTGGATTCTGTTTATTCAGTATACATACAAGCATGTTTAAAAAATCTTCCCCTTTTTCAGTACATTTATTTCTGATGGTGATGTTGACTTCTGATGGTGATAAAAATATAGTTGATTATAGCCTTTTGCATATGTAAAAAGTGTAATGCAATCTTGTAGGTGTGCTTGATCTGCTCCTCTCGCTTCTTTCACCAGCCTGCTACATATTTGTGTGTGGTGAGCTCCCTGGAATAGGAGATTTCTCTGTATTTACAACTGTACTTCACTTATTTAAAGGAAGAGTCATTAAGTAGAGCAGTTTCAATACAAGAAGGAATAATAAGGGCAGGCTTTGGAGGCCTTAATCCTCCAGGGCTTTTCTCTCAACCTGTGTTTAGCTCATGACATTAGATTGTCTGAGACTTCACTCATTGCCACAAGTCTAAGACACAGCCTTGTTACTCATAAAATAATTTATAGATAGTAGCTATTGAGTCGTAATATGAGAATACCAAAACTGTTTTACAAACGTATGCATGCCTCACAACCAGGGCAGTTTTGAGAATCCTGCTTTATTGGAGGCTTTTGTTTGTTTGTTTGTTAACACTTCTTTCAATACTGATTTTTACAAACGTGATACACTCTTACGGGCACTTTATTCTTGATATTTGTGTAAAGAGACCAGCATAGTTGTGGGCCCTCTTCTTGCTGAGAAATACTGGGCACAACTTAGTGAACAACAAACCTAAGGGAAATCATAATCCCAGTAAGTGGGTGCCCACAATCAGATAGCTCAGTTCTACTTGTGACCCTTTGCTACAGTCCAGACATTGCTTTTTATGCTGTGGCTTCAGAAGGATCAGGGAAGTGCTCTTAGGGCACTAGACTGAGCCCAAAGGCCAGACATCTTTTTCTCGTGGATGAGTGTCAAGGTTTGGAAAGGAGAGCAGCGACCTCAAAGAAAACCCCAGGCTGACAGCTGGTTCTCACAACTGAAAACGGGAGACCTTTTCAAGTTTTCACTGTTATTCGTTTTTAAAACTAGGTATGTTTTGACTTCCTTCCAAATCAAACAGCATAGCAATATTCTAGAAATTAATAAATGTGAGAGTGAGAGATGTTTCTTGGCAAAATAATGTGCATACCTATTGCATGGCATAAATAATACATTGTGATAATTAATAATGATAAATAATAAATAATGCAGTCAGTTGCAGCACTAGGGACCATGAACAGACCTACATTTATAAAAGTTGAAATTCTAAGATAAAAGGATAATGTATCAAGCACTGAGCTGTGAAACTTCCTATAATTGCACAATTCAGATCATTTGAGTAAAGATATTTGGTCACTCATCCTGTTTTAAATGCTTAAAACTCAATGACACCAAAGAAAGTTACATGTCTGAATACCTTTGACCATCAGGCTTACACATCTGCAAATCAATTCCAGTGACCTGATCTGCTCCCACAAAGCAGGAGAGGGCATACAATTGCGGCAGTAATGGTATTGCCATTAGATCTAGGGTCACAGAAAGAGAGGACTGATGTAGCTGAAAAGCAGCAACAGAGCATCTGAAAATTTGTCATTACAGAAAACATACTTAGTATTTACCATCCTACACTATTCATAATCTGGTATTGCCTCTTCTCTTTCACTGGACCCATTTATCAGTCTGACATATTAGCCCCTGTTCTAATAGGAAGTGGGAGAGCTGACTGACAGTTCATTGAACCAAATACTGCTTAAGGGAAAGACTGAAGAGGTTAATTATAACATCTCTTACTGCTTTAGTATTTCAGTGAGCCACAGTGTAAATATAATGTAAACCTAGAATGGGAACGAATATTTCCCTGACACCTCCCCAAGCAGGCACTCCAGATTTTATGATGCTGAAGAGTCAGAGAATTCAGATCCTATTCCTATGTATAGCAAAACAGGGACTTTCAAACCGAAAAATAAATTTGTTGTCTTTAACAATATATATTTTTGGTTAACTTAGCAGTTTCAAAATTCCCTGCTTTCCCATGAATTCAAATGGGAGCTGAATTCTCTGAGTTCTGCTCTGCTACAGAATGTCATGTTGGCAATCTGTAAGTCATTTATTTATTATTTTTCATTGTAAGTGCAGTACCTCTTTCAGTGATTTGATTTTTTAGTCAATTATATATAGTGGTTAGAATGGCTGTTGTATTCCACTGGTATTTCATTTAAAGATACATTGCTTGGGCCTCCTTTCAGCTGAGTACTTAGGCAGGTACCCAACTTAAAGTGCAGCACAATCAACAATGAGACATTTGTTTTAAATTAGGTACTCTAGCTGAACCAGGACCTTAATTAGGCAAGTACAGCTTTGCCTTTTGTCCTGAGGTATAACCCACTGTCATCAATGCAAACTCTGCTTGAGTGCAGACTTTGTCTGTTTCCAAGGTGCAGATCTCCCCAGTGATGTTGTTTTATCATGTGTTTTTATCACTCCATCCCTAACATCAAACACAAAAAGAAGAGAAATGAAAAGAAAAATGCAGAGACAGGAAGGTGGCAATTTAGGGACTGCGTGTCTGTGTGACAGGCATCCTAAGGGAGAAGAAAGAAAAACATTTAGGAATTTCTGTACAACCACTGCTCAACTACAAGACTACTCCACTGCAGGTAAGAAATGAGAAATTTTGAGGGCTACTGAGCACTGACTCTTCACAGTGGATCAACATCAAAGTTATTTAGCACAGGTGTTTCTGTAATTGTGACACACTGATAAAATTCTGTGCTCACTGGCCCTCAAGCACCCCTCTCCCACCTGTGCAGCGGTCTGGTATTAGTATGCTGGGGTTGTAATAAAGACCGTATTGTCAGCTGGGCTGTGTCAAACCCTGCTTTTTCCTCTTCTTGTGCATAACTCTCTCCTTGTCTGGGCTTTGGTCTGTGCATTTGCAGCTTCTACACATATTTTGAAGGGAATGAGATGGTTGTTGTTGATCACTCTGTGTGTGTAGTATCGCTACACAGCTAGGAATTCTTTTTTCTGCACTTGTACAGTGTAAACCCCTTCTTTTTTCTTCCTTCCTAGCTCCAGGTTAGGGCTCCCTATGAGGAGGCAGTGGGTATGTGTTGTGCTGGAGAGAGACATAAGGAACTGATGCTCTGGGCGGATTTCCATACAGGCTGAAAACCCACGCTGTTTGCGGAGAAGGGAAGGTCAAATTTCTGTTTCTTTCATGTGGCAGTTGACAAAGCATCCCTTGGTCTTTGACCCAAGGCCTCCTGATATCCTTTTACACAGATACAGGATGGGGCAGTGGGGTGGAGAGGGAGAGGAGGACATAGAGAGAGAAACATGAAGGGGGGGGGGGGGGGGAAGGGAAAAGAAATCAAAGATGCGAGATTTTTAGGAGGAAGTGATAATTTTATGATACTAAATGACACCCTTAGAAAAAGCATACAAGTGAGAGGTTACTTCACATCCAACACAGTAGCAGTAAACTTCAAACTAAATACATGTTGGGAACATTTGTCTGAGTTTAATTTAATTATGTTAATCAATTAGACATGCTGAGAGAAAATGGTGGTTGGCACCAGTGTCACCGAGGGGACTTTCCCAGGGGTTAGGGTTTCTTACTCCTGTTCCAGCCTTGAGGAGGTTAGTGACTGCCCCATGGATGAAGGGGCAGGCAGTCAGACATTACATGCCCTCTAATGCAGGGCTGGCTTGTCAAAAATTGAATAAGCCTCCCTCATCCCAAACTGAAGTTCCTGGAGCGGAGAGGGCAGAGCCACATGAACAAGCTTTGAGGGAGGCAGCTTGACTTTGACAACTGCAACGCAGCACACAGCCACCTCTTGACTTGGCTGGACTTTGCCTGTTTCCTCTGCTGTGTGTGGAGGTCTTCCAAACCCAGTCCCCAGTGGTCCTGGGTCTGCTCTTACTCCACTCAGCACCACAATGGGTGTCCCTACAAGCCCAACACAGTTAATCTGCCAGCTGATTCATTGCTATGTGAATACTCAAGAGCTGACTGTAATGTAATACCATCTTTATAAAGCAGGATTTTATTGCTTTTTGCCTTTTTATAGTATGGGAGTGTTCCATTTCTCTTAGGTATATGAGTCTTAGCCTGCTGCACTCCAGTTTCTAGTTCTTTCCCCATTCTTACCTATGAATCATAGTTTTTTTCACCTCCTACTCCACTTACACACAACAAGCAGCTGGAATACTTCTTAATTTACGCTATTTTGCACATCTTTAAGAAGTGCTGCCTATACTACCAAGCCAACACACATCCCACACAGATGTTAGAGCTCTTAAGACCCAAAGAGAATGTGTCTGAGAAAATTCAACAGCAGGGCACGGGAAGAGGCAATCTCTCTTCCCTTCGTTCCTAAGGAGAGTAGCAGCAAGTACAGCACCATAAAATTAAAACCAAAGCCAACATGCAGGAAAAAAAGAAAGTGTCTACCATTTGACAGATAGACAGGACTGACAAATAGACAGGACAGACATCGTTATGGCATAGAAAGTGTTCAGATAAATAATATTTATTCTAACACTTCATCATCACCATATCAGCTAGACATTTTGTTGGTGGGGAGAAGAGAAAGATAAAATTTATCTTGCCATTTTTGCTTTACTAGGGAATATGTAACAGTTGGCAGTGTAATACACTTTTTATTTTCATGAGTTATGGATGTGCATGGCCATCCCTAAAAAATTGAAATAAAAACTGTATTACACCGCCAAGTCTCATATATTATATTTATATCATACCAGAGGAGGTGTCTGCAGAGCAACTATAGATATAAACTTTTATTATATCTATAGTTTCTCATGTTATTAGTATAGTTGTGAAAATAATAGGATTTACTGAAGGTTGTTATTCCCCCTAGCACCACTGGTGTGGTATAAACAATATATTGACCTTTTGGATATTTTTGAACCATTGCAATTTGAAAATGTGGTCATCTGATGTGAATAGCCTGGGCTATTGTCCCCAGTCCAAGGCAATGTGCTGATAGTGCTTTGGTAAGGCAATATTTAGATTAGCCTCCCAAAGTACACGCTGGTACTAATGACAGAACTTCCCTTTTCTCCTTCTGAGTGTGCAGGGACCACTAACCAAACTCCAGGCCATTAAATAAATGCAGAAAGGGCACAAAGGCCCCAGGCTGCAACAGACTGTAGGATGGCGTAGTGCTCCATCACTGTGCTTAGATTCCTACAGGAGAATGACAAAGAAATTTGCCGCTGGAACAGGTGAAGCCCAGAGACTTTGTTAAACAAGACCTTTGCAAGACCATTCCAGGTTTTCCAGGCTGCATTTATGCTTCCTGACTGATTTCTCAGCTTCCTTCTAAGGAAATACTCTTCCCTTGTGGGAATACATTGGCCGCTACCTTTTCTTTAGCCCTACAGAGAATAGTAGAAGAGCAGGCAGGAGTGAGCATCTACTCAGTCCTGCCACGGAACTCCTGTGGAACTCAAAACTGCAAAGCCATGGAAAAGGATCCATACTGGAGGAGCCTCTGGATACTGGATCAGCCCTGCTGACGAGCATGAAGGTGTTAGAGTATGGAGGAAGACAGCTGCCACAGATGCTCAATGTAACACGAGTGAGCTCCACTGTCCTGCACAGGTCATGGAAACAAAGCCTTTGTCTGATGCAAGGGAAATAAACCCATTAACAACTTTCATTTGCTTCTAGTATATGCACAGAGGTACCCACTCAAGTTTTCTGAGCTCAGAGGCACAGAAGAAACCAGGAGCACCTGTTTACCGGTGGGAAATGCCATTAGAAATGGGTCTGGGAGAGCAGCATATTTATAGTCTTACATAACACCATATGGTGCATAGTAGTAGAAATCTTCAATTGATATAGATGAGCAAATACAAATTTCAGCTTAGGTTTGATATTTTTTATTATTTTTTTTAGCAATAATTTTATTTGATTTGCTCTCCTTGTCGCTGACTTCGTTGTATCTTGCCCTTTGCTTTCTGGAGAAGGCTGTAGGGGCATACAGCTTTAATTGTTTAAATGAGCCTGTATCCACTGGAAGAAAGGGAGGAGGAAGCTTGGAGGAAAGGGTATGTCTGGGGATGACAGGCTGAGAAGCTGAAGTCAAAAGGACACATAGCTCAGGCCTCTAGTACTGGAAATGCAGCCCTGAGGAATTTGAGGTCAGTCAGGCTGGAGGAAAAACTGATTTCTTTTTAATCAAGCTTAATTGTTTATATTAATACATGAATTTGTGCACAGCCATTCAACTCAATTTTAGCAGATCTTTAAAGAAAATTTTTTCAAACCTAACCTTTTTTTTTGGCAAGGGTATCTCTAGGCTTAAGTCTGTAAATTATATTTGGGTTTATAAAAGACCTATGTAGTCCTTTGAAAATGCAGCAGCTACTATGATATTAATGAACATCCAGCTCAACATAGAATATATTTAATTCTCTACCTTATTGCCACTCCTCTGTTCAGCAATTTAAAACCAGTAGCTCGACTCCAGCTCTTTCCAATAACCCCTATAAGTTCAGTCTTCTCAGAAGTGACTACGGGGCATTGCCTTTTATGTTAGGATTGTACCAGCCCTAGTTGACACAACTCTGTGCCACCACAATGCAAGTATTTGATAACTCCTGCTAACATGAAATTCTCTAAACTAGCAGTCTGAGTAGTCTTACATCAATCTTTTCCCACCTTCTTTGCACCTCAGCTCAAGAGATACCACATGGAGAACAAACTTGTATCCCCCATTGGGAGCATACCTCAGAATCAGGACAGAAGTATCTGAAGAGGTCACCTCAGTGATACCTGCAATGGTCCAGGGCTTCCTTGGTTAGCAAAGAGCACCCTCCAAAATCTGGGACTCTCATTCTGTGTCGTACTGAAAGCCCCTCACAAGCCACGTGCCAAAATGCAAAGGATGTGCTTTTTCAAAAGTGTTAAGGTAACTGATGGCTCACCAAGAGGCCTATATAACGATTGTAGTTTTGCTGATTTATTAAGTGCCAATGGTGTTTTAATACTGTTTGTGCTTCAGAAATATAGATAGTCACTGCCCTGAAGGCTTACAGTCTGAAAGACAGATACACACAATACACAACTCTCTATGGATACTCAGAAGAAAGATTTTTTTTTATTAAGGAGCTACTCTGATTTAATTTGCTTCTTTAATGTGATATTGGAGCAGTGCGGGGTTGAATGTCAGCCAGCTGAAAACACTCCTCTGCTTGGCTGCAAAGACTGAAAGAGGAGTATCAACATGTGGAGAGAGGGGACATGCAGCCCCAGTTTGACTTGATCAGAGTTTCAGGATGAGAATTCCTGGTAATTTACTCCTTGAACAGCAACCTCCATCAACCAGAGCGAGGACTCTGACTCATCAGCCCAAGCCAGGAAAATTAAGCTACAGGGAATGTGCTAAACTAAAACCTGGTGTTAAAGGACACGACCGCAAGGTAATGGAAGTTTCTGGCTGTTTCACGGTGCGGTTGTTGAAGCAGGCAACGTATATGGTACAAAGAGGCAGAAGGGCTTAAGAATTTATAGGCTCCTTGTGGATGGTGAATTTGGTACCCACCTAAAATTTCTCTTTCAGTCTGTGGGCAGGATCCCTGGGATGGATGAAGCTGATGGAAATGAAATGATATTCACCCAGCCCCTCTGGCCCACAGAGTGCTCCCATGCTGACAGAGACCAGTGATCTGGGAGGCAAAAGGCCATAGGTGGTAGCTCTGAGAGGTCCTACATTCAGGCGTCCATGCGTGCACGTGCATCTGGATGCATGTACAGATGTGTGAGCCTTTGTCAGCCTACACTGGCCTGGAGAGTCAGGATTTTAAGGGGCTGGCAGCAGCTTCTGCGATGTCATGCAAAGTCAGTGCCAATGAAAGGCAAATGTAGATGGGCATCCCTCTCTGGCATTTCACAGGGCTGAAAAAGCTGCCTTCTGCAGAGCATCTATGGCTTCTGCAGCGCATCTAAGGCTTCTGCAGCAGCAGCAGCTATGAGGACTCTGCCACTCATTTCCCATGGTCATGCCCAGGGCCTCACACTTCCACATGGAATGAGCCTAAGGGGAGAAACATTAGTTCTTATTCTTCCACGCAGACCAGAGCCAAAATCAATCTTGAAAAATTATCTGAAAGTTGCTTTCAACTCGATTCGGGTGTTTCTTCACTGCTGGAATATCACCCTGTACACTGGAATCGTTATTACATCACACTAATCTAATTTAAATGCATTTTTACTGTACTTGGTTTAATGAATGTAGAATATGTCACTATGAAATTGCACCATTAATTTGATAAATAGGACTTGAAGGTATAATTTTTTCCAGCATTGCAGACTAATGAAGCTAAAATACATATATAATAAGAAGTGTAAATAATAAATTATTCTTAGGAGCAAAAAAATTAATTAGATCTTACCACAAATTGCATCTCAATGTCAAAGTTTTTTTATACTACTGACTTTCAAAGTAGTTGGAACATGACTGTGATCCTTGGAAAATTTCTCAAATAATTACTGTGTTTACACATATTTGGGAATACACCTTGAGAAATTATTTTAGGTCATACTGGTCCTTCACATACCACTTTCTCATGTTCCCTGCCATTACACCTGAATTTTAATAATATTTAAAGGAATTCCTGTTATTATTCGCTCTAAATTTTAGCATTTTATTTATTCTTTAAAACTCGAGGAAACTTTTTTAAAAAAAATTTCTAACACTGAGAAGAGAACAAGATTAGGAGGTACTGCATGCAAATTCTCTGAAGAAGCAACCGTGCCTCTGCAGCTGGATTGCTGCTTCTGCTGTTGAAATCAATGGGAGTTTTTGCAACCAACTTCAATAGGAGGAGAGACTGCTGTACAAAGCACACTACTTTTCACTGGTAATGGAAATGTCACAGCGGTGCCATTCAGGAAGGAAACCAAGTGGAGGGAAATTAAAGAGGAAACTCCAGTCTTGTGCAGTTTAGTTGCTGATAGCTCATCTCACTCAGCCTACTGCACCCTCAGCCGGTTACACAGTGCTGCCTGGTTTAGCATTCTATGCCTCTTTGTCATTTCTTATTGAGCCCAGAAAGAAAGGCTTTATCTCACTCCTCTGGAAAAGAAAGCACCTAGAGATTGAAGAGATCAGGTGGCATTTCACCTCTAGTTTTCCTCATTCCCAGCAGGAGACCTTTGAATGCTCCACGCAGTCAACTATTCTCTGACTATTCTATAGCTAGATGAAGGACCATTGGCCAAAATGTCATCTTTACCTTATTTTCTATTCTTAGTCTGTAGTTTAACAATCAACATTTTTACTTCCCGTTGCTTGATTTGTAGCCAAAGTTCTGATGTGTTATCGTTTTTTGCCAGATAATGCATTAGGCATTACTAAGGGGTAAACATAATGATCTTCATTAAACCTTCTAAATGAACCCACCTCCTGCTTCTTCAGGTGGAGGAAGGCACTGACAATGAACACTGCTGAAGTATCTTACAGCTATTTTCCCCTTGCAAGCAAAGGAGGGAAAGATGAGTGGCAGCTCTTAAAGAAGGAGAAAAGTTACATAAACGTGAAAGGGTTTGTCAGATTTCCTTTCCTAATGGCAAAGTTCTCTGGCAATAAATCACAATTCAGTCCATGCCATTAGTTTTGGGGGCATTATATGCCCTCATTAAAGTGCATAAACAATTATATTTATTGAAGGTAATGTACTGTGTAGTGCATTATAACGACACTCATTAACATATGTAATCATCATTTGAATGGGCTTTACTACAATGTAAACTGATAATGGTGTGATTACCCACTGGGTTATTAACTTTTCAGTCCTAAGATAATAAAAGGTGATACAAGAAACAAAAAGCACATGTGCATTGCCCTTCACATGTGATTTATGTGTTTCACTGCGGAGCTATGAACACAGGTACCCATCATTGGGGAGACTGGCTCTTTATTGCACATTGTATTTGACAGAATAATAAATGTACCTGAATGGTTCTTGGGTGGGCGTCTGGGGAAAAAAAGTCCTGCGAATAAGGCAGCACTGCTCCAAACTGCAAGACCCAGCAAAGGAAATAATTTTTTCTGTCTCTCTGTCTCACTGGCACTCTGTGGCTTACGGATCTTCATATGCTCTGTCAGACTCACACAGATTAAGGGAAAAAAAAAAATCCATCTTCTTTATATGTTTCTCCTCCTCCCTCCTTCTCAGCCCACCACAGGCTCCTCTCTGCCTAGGCTATAATCGCTGGTTATGAGAAAATGAAGGGATACATTATGCTAAGGTACCTATGTGTTAAGGTATTCATATTATGCTAAGCGTATGCTTGTATCAAACAGATGGTGTCAGGTATTGAAATGCAGCTTAGCTGCAGTATCAGAGAATAGATTTATCAGTTTGCTGGAGCTTCTTTTCTATAAAATTCCTATTTGGAGGCATCAGAGGTATTATAAATACAACTTATTTGTGTAATTTATCAGCCCTCTCTGGGATTTGTCTCTATGGAATCATAGTGCCTTAATTTTAATGAATGAATCTGAGTTTGTTTTAGGAAGGATGAGTTAAGAAATATTAAAATAAAAAAGACTTATGAGCAGCCGCTCAAAGACACACCAGTTACCAACAGGCAGGGCCTCTCCAACATTAAGTGGCATATATATGCTAACATGAAAAAATGATACATAAGTCTGCAGTGCCTACAGTGATTTGAAATACATGGGGTATGCTTGATGAGATGTTGTAGCGGTAGTAGGACCCAGTTCTCCTCTATACTTTGACTTGAGGACAAATTACCAGTATGTGAATAGATGGTATAAGCTTACCCTGACACAGTGCCAGCGCAGAAGTGCGTGGATCCAGTGACTGGAGAGTTGTCAAGTGGCAGAGAAAAACTGCAATAGACCCGAGCCAAACTCTCAACTGCTTTTAGCGTAGAGGGTGTGACAAGGACAAGAAACAGGGTTGGCCAGAGCACGTCTGGGTCCAACAGCTTTGCACACCTTCAGGACTGTGTGCAACAAGGTGCACAGTCTCACAGCTGTGCTGGTTGATGTTAACAGCCAAACAGGCCTAGCCATGAAGGGGTAGCGTAAAAAAAACTGGCCCAAAAAAACCCAAACCAGTCTACAACCCCATAACTATGAATTTGGTAGTGGATATGACCAAGCAGAGAAACAGAAGGGAACACCACTGAAGAAGCGTTAATGCTGCCATTAAATCACATTCATGTTAATATAGTCATCTTTTTCTTTAGAAATTGTTCGGAACAAAATTGTTTGGAACTCCTATTAGCTTGGCATTCCTTTAAGGAGTCTTCTGTCAGTCCCCGGCCCCTGAAGAGGCTAAATATCTGCACTTCCAGTTCTCCGTGGAGTTCTAGAAAGCTCTGGGATGGTTTATAGTTTTCCATTAGCCAAGGTTCTAATAGAGTCCTGAGATCCGTTAAGTGGGAAATTCTTCTCATGGAAAGCAATATACCGTAATTCTTTGCTAAAATCTGAGCCCACACAAGACATTGGAGCTTGTGGTAAAGACCAAGATACAGCAAGTTTGTGCAGAAAATTACTTCATACTGTTTGTTATTGGACTATTTATCCATGACTTTTCAGACAACAGACATGATGGACTTGATTCTCTCTTGCACCAAACAGGGCAGATGCTCATTAAATGACTGGCCCTGTGAACGGGAGCTTTAAATCATGTCCTGGTACTGCGAATGCCTCGTTAGTGATTTGGAAACTGCTGAGGGGCTAAGGAGAATGAGAACACCCTTTTCTGCTCTGGTGACAGTATTTTTCCAGATCCTTTATGGAGTCAGCCAGCGCTGTGAACCTTGCACCACTCTAACCTCCCCACAGCTAAAGCAGACTTTCTGCTGCAGTGGTGCCAGGAACAGCAGATGTGAATAAAACTTATTGTTCTTTCCTGGCCATGCTAACTTGACTTACTCTTATGACTGAATTGTTCTTACAGTGCATGAAAACCCACAGTGAAAAATACAAATTAAGAGAAATATAGTATGGCAAAATACTCTGTTCTACCTGAAAGTTAAGAGCATCAATCGCTGCTTTTGCTATTGTCAGTTTCAGCTGATAACATTAGTGCTTATTCCCACAACCTTTCTTTTCTTATTTCCATCTGTTCAAATTTATGTTTTAGCAAGCAGAAGATTAGAGATAAAAATGATTATGTTTGGTAGGATTTACAAGAACTTGGAACTTTAAGGGTCCCCATATTTCCTTCAAAGCATCATCCAGTGTCATGGGTTTTCAGACACTTCACTATTCAGTAACTACTGCATGAAAAAAATTTGTGGTTTAATTAGGGAACTTTTAAAGAGGGAAAGTAGGGACAATTAGTATATACCATGCAGATATCTCTCTGGCATCACTGGAAAGTCAACTGATTTCAAAGGTCTGACCCTCCCCAGGTCAGTGTACTCAGTTTTCCCTGAAGAAGAGGAAACACCCGATATTTCTGTGGAGTAATTCCTGCTGTTTCATATTCACAGCAGCACTGGTGGCTTTGGGGAGGGAGAGCAACCCCCCTACAGTTTTGCAGAAGTTGTGCTAGAGGATAGGCATTCAGAACAGGTGAAAGGATTCAAAACTGAGCTAGAGACTAACTCCTGTGGTAGGTCTGTGGCACTGTGCATATGCAGCCCAGGTTCAGAGCAGTACGAATACTGGATTTATTTGGTTCACCAAAGCAAAATATGGGCAAACATTTACTGATGAGGAGGAGGTGCAAAAGCTGCCTCAGACTGGCATCTGCTCTTTGCTCTCAGATAGCTTTGTAGTCCTTTGTCGCAGGGAACAACCATCAAGCAACTTGAGGATTGTGGTTAATCCAGGGAAGACTTGAAAATGCAAGAAGGGAGGACTTCATGATAGTTTTCATGCTCAGGAGATATTTGCTTTCCCCTTGTGTCATTGTTCCTCTTGTTTTCAAAGTCTCAACACAAATCTAAGAGCTCTGCATGAAAGGTACAGTAGTCTGGGTATAATTACCACAGCTGCCACAGATGGCTCATTTTAACAAGAGACCCTAAGTAAACCTAGTTGTTTAGCCTGCAGCATAAACAAAAAAATATTCTACCTAAACAAGTGGATCTGGGTCTGCAGAGGTGAAGCTCAAATCTGCCTTGCTAAGTTCTGTCATTAAAAAAGTGCAAAAGATGTTGATGGGACATAGGTCAGTACAAAGCTCAGTTTTAGTGTGCATCTCTTCAGTCTCTGAGGAGAAGAAGGTCTGGGTGTTGGCACGCACTTTGCCTGTCAGCTGGAATCCCCTGAGCACTGCCTGTGAAGTGCAAAGCATCCTCCATTCCCCAGGAAGAGAAGGGAAAGGAAGGGAAATTTTAAAATCTGTGAAATTTTCCAGTGGCATCTAATTCATCCCTCTAACAAATCTCATTTCAAGGACAAACACGCCAAAGATCACCTTCTGTTGTGCACTACTAGTTGTACACTGTCAAGATCAAGGTTAGTATGTTCTGTGGATGAAGAACTAGAAAGACTCCTCCTGCCTGGCAAACTAGCAGTACTCCAAATCAGGTCAAAGAAGATGGGGGTGTAGAAGGCTCGATAGAGAGCACATTAACACCTAAAACTTCTTTTCTTGTGAGAGAAAATAAGAGAGAAGAAATGATTTTTTAGCTTTCTGTATCTGTTTACATTTGTGAACCAGAGCTCCAAATCAATAAACATATTCTTTCTGAATGCTCACAAATTGGTATCTGCAGGATACCTTTATTCCTTCCAGCTCTGTATGTCCACCTGCATCAGAAAACTCTCCTCACAGAGGTCATGCTGGCACCAGATCATTAGCACAGAGTTACTAATTTTCCTTTCCCAGACACCTTTGCTTCTTCCTCTGCCTGATAATAATGCCACTAACCTTTCAGTTGTTTAGATCTGTGTTGTAGTGGCCATTTTTGTTTTCTTTCCAAAAACTGTTGCTTGTGCCTACATTTCCTATATACTCCACTTATCTAAGCAAATGTTGTTGACCATCACAACCTCTCCCAATTTGTCCATCTCTGCTGCAGCCACTCTCTTGTCAGTCTGAACTGGTGTTGCTGCCACAACTCTCTGTTCCAGCTCTATACTTCAGCCACTTCAAGAGTTTTTTTTATTTCTGTATGCACTATTAAAATATATTTCCTAAATGATCTGCACGCATGAGGATGGACATTTCTGGTCTTAACATCAAGTCCACTTTTTCCCCAGGACTACAAATCCCAGCCTGTCAGCCTTCATCCCTCTACCCATTCATTTCACTAGCACCTTTTCCACACAACCCCTCATGGAGGTAGATAGCCACATGCCATCTCTAGATCTTGTCTTATGATATGTCCATTATAACACCAGTGTTAAACGACCTCATCCTAACACTTCTGTAAGAAACCTTCTCATTAACAGATGTGCCTTCTTCCTTCAAAAAGAAAATACAACCTGCAAAGATTTTATTGTGCCTAAGATGAGAAGTAAGAGGTTTATGTTATAGTAAGAAAAATTCAGGTTCATGTTAATGGTAAAGGAAGGGTACAGGCTAAGAAGAAGCTGCCTCAGAAAGCTGTAAAATTTCCATCAGTACAGATCATTAGGAACAGGTTACAGAAATGCCTATTAGTGATTAAATGAACCTGACTTAGGACAGAATGTATGGGATAACATCACAGGCCCCTTCCAATCCCCTGACTTTACCACGTCTTTCAAATCTATGCAATCAGATGTGTGTTTATCTATGACTCTCTTTTTCTTCCTAGTCTTCCTTTAGAGTGCTTTTTACCATTTTCTCCTTCCTGGTTTTCTTTCAATAACCTTACTACTTATTTCATCCACCCAAGAGGGGCCTTGGTCTCTCTTGGGGCCTCTGAGCATTACTGTAATAGAACCACAAAGATGTATTAACATTAAACCTTTGATTCATTCCCTATCCTAAGCTGTTGTGCTAGTGCTGCTGTGTGCCAATGAAGCAGCTGCATTTTTTTTCCTTGGTGAAGGGATTCCTGCATACACAAATTTTGGAAAACATTTGGGCAGTCCTTTGGGAAGAACAACACTTAATAAATGTAAATTATTATTATTATTATTTCAGCAACAGGAATTGCAGAATCTTCAACTGGTCTCTGTTTTAAGGAAATATCCAAGTGGGAAATTAGTGGGATGTGGTCACACTGGGCCATGTGAAAATTAAATTCTAGCAAAATGAACTGAAATGAGATTGATCATTATATGCTAAGGCACCGCAGCCCTGCCATACTGTAGCTGTCAGCAGTAAGACGGGAGAACTCGCTCTGATTTCAGCTACTCCTGTAAACAGTAAAGGCAACAAAAAGCTCATTCAGCCTGATTCACTGGAGACCTCTTGAGAAATCAGAAAGGCAGTCGGCTACAATCTGAGTCATTTCTTTGTGTCTTTCTTTATACAACCGTTTTCTGAACTCTGCATAGCTGACCCTGCCGTGACATCCAAGGCTGGAGTCTGGTCTTCTCCTTATGCAGAACTGAACTTCAAGAAGGTTTTACTTTTAGGAATTCCTCTTTCTCTTGCGGTTTTAGACGTTCTCAGAGAGTTTCAGAGGCCTGGACTCCCTTGTGTATGGTACCTCTGCAAGGAGCTTAGTCCTGGCGTAACGTTTGGAAGAAGCCTTGGGCACAGCTTCCAGGGCTTCGGGTCACTGGGAGCCCTTGCTGGGCATTCCACTCAACCTGGGCACTGGGGACAAGAAAGAGGGTCATGGCTCAGGGCTTGCAATTGGGTTCCATTCCGCCAGGGCTGTTTGAAGCGGGGAACTGAGCACACAGTGAGTGTCAGGCCTGGTCATGCTCCCAGGGCAATAAACCCACCATAAATTCGTTGGGGCGCTGAGGAATGGGGTGAGCTCAGGAGGGCAGGGCAGGGTCAGCTGTTGGACTGAAGGCCCTCTGTAATACATAGATATAAAGCATGCAAAAATATGCTCAGCCTTCTCAACAGACTCTGTCACAGGGTGGAGGATAGAAATGTGTGAGTCACTTTCCCATCCTCACAGGTGATGAGGGAAGATGGCTACCCCTGGACACAGAGCTCCATCATGGCACTGGGAGTTGCCCTGTGTGCAGGCCTCTTATCTGAGAAGGCTTTTCCTTTTTCTTTCTTTTTGTGTACCTGTCTTTTATTCACAAAGATCTGCAATGTGTAATATGTATATACGTGTATATGGAAATATTATATTTGGATACGAAAATACAGGCTGCAGGAGCCTGTAGACAATGCTCCCTTTTTAGTTGTTATAAAAATGAAAATAATTGTGAAAGCAGAGAGAAATCTGCAGCTGCTCCAGGCTATTCCTACCATAAGAGATCCCATCAGGCCTTCTTTATTGTTGCAGTTTTGGCAAATTATTTTCTTATCACACACAACCTATTCACTTCTGTTCCTGGATAAGCACTTAGGCTCATAAAGCAGTGGGTCAGCAACAGTTTAGCATAGAGCACATGGAACTGCTGACCTTGGGGACCGCTGGTGCCTGCCCCTCCAAAAAACAGCAACTGGAGTCAATAAAAAACTGGCCAGGCCAGTCCATTAGTGAGCCCAGTTCTGTCACTGCTCGCATGGATTACTCGGTGGCTGTGTAACCTCCTCCTCCTGCCGTTGTGTCTCACCTTATGAAATACAATCATCACTCCTTCCCTGGGAAAGTGGAATGTATAGCTGGCTGCCTCCCTGAAGAGGTTCATTTTCCTAGGGGAGGCAAAAGTACCTATCTATGCATATATGCCTATATCCACCGTGTGCACGATTGCGCCCAAGGAATGTGCAGTACAGAGTAGATCAGCAGCAGTGCTGCACTGTCTCCAGGCCAGGCAATGAGTTTATTGTGCCCAACACACATGTGCACCGGACAAATGCTCTGGCATCTTCAGCGTGGGCAGAGAGCATGCTGCTCCTATTATACTAGCCCATTAGGGAAGCAATTTGAAGAAAAATATTTAGCAATTTGGAAGGAAGCAAGGTTCCAGAATGGCTTGTTTCTGTGTGACAGCCTGCCATGTACAGATGAAAGGGAAGGCTTATAACAAATTTTCATTACCCGCAAATAAAAAAAAAAGCAACAGCAGGCATAGCAAGTGCTTTCAGGCTGAGAGGTGTGGCCAGAAATCCCCCCAGGAGACCACAAAGGAGCCTCAGCAAAATAAATCAATCAATCTATCAATCACTTACACTTGCATAGCACCTTTTATGAAAATGGCAATCAGTGCCTGACAGCCTGTCAGGCATTGGCCTTCAAGTCTTTGCCTCAAAACTAGTCATTAAGTTCACCAAAATACAAGCTACAGCTCCTTGCTCTCGCTTGGCGTCCTCGCTCACCTTCCCTAAGCTGCTGCAATTTCTCCATAGAAAACACTCTCTGCTCAGAGCAACCGTGACCAGGGTAGGTGACCCTGTGCAGCAGAGGAGGGTCTGTAAACAACACAGGCATTTCAGATTTGCTTTGTTTCCATTTTCTGCTGCAAATTCGGATCCGGCTTTTAGCATCTGAACTTGCCCTACAAGAAGCAATGCCACTGGAAGCAGAGTGCATGTCTCCAGTACATGCAGTGTGTTGCATCGTTCACTTTTGCTCAGGAATTTCTCTCCAAAAGCAGGGAACAAATAAAGTACTTCTGTGGAAAAAGGCATCCACTATCAGACCATTGCTCTTTGCAGTCATATGGAAATCTGCCTGCTGTGTGTATAGATGAAGATAGCCCTCTAGATACAACTTCTAGGTATGTCAGTCATTTAGCTCTCTCGTGCTGAAGTGTGGCACAAAATATTCATCTGCTAGTCTACAGCTTCTTCCCTCCCCCCAAAAAAAATTAACTGAAGTGTCTAGGCTAAATCCCCCCACAAATGATACTCTCCAAGTTAAGGGATTTGTTTTTAGAAGAATCACAAGAACTTCAGGCTGAGGCATCCTAAGACTTTAGCTTCACTTATAAAAAGAGGATTCAGGTACAGACTCTTGTTTGGAATGTCCCCAGGCTGGGAACTTCTGTTTTTTTTGTGATGTATAGCCTTTCACAGATGTTTCTGCTGTGAGTTTATCCTATTACATTTGGGATCTAAGTACACTTTTGGCCTCAAGATGCTGTGACTCTAAGTTTCTTCCTTTTGTTTTTTTTCTGCTTGCTGCCCAATATTTTCATTTGACAACTTTTTCTTTCGTTTTAAGAAGTAATGAACAGTAATCTCCATTTCTCCATTTGCCTCTCTGTGCTTTTGCAGACCTCTGCCTTATCCCTCTTTGATAATCTTCAGGCTGAGAAGTCCAGCTCTGTTTAAACTTTCTCATGTTTAGGAGCTGCTCCACAGCTTTGATCACCTTTTTTCACCCTCTTTGTAAGTTTTATGATTTAACTATGTATCTTCTGAGACAGAAGGACATAAAAGCATATGCATTTGCATGATTATATTTACTATTTGTTCTCTATTCATTTCCCAGTAATGCCTAATTTTTTTTTTATTTTTAGCCACAGCTAAATGTTTTGAGCCAGCATTTTCATCAAGAAAATCACACTGACGTTAAGGAATCTTTTGAAGTACAAACAACTAATTTTGATCCCAACATCTTGCTTGTGTACTTTGAGTATTTTTCCTCTATTTACATTACTTTGCATTTATTAGCTTTATCACCTGCTATTTTTTTCACTTAGCTGCTCCATTTTCAGTGCCATGAAGCTCTTTCATATGTCATTGCAGTCAAGTTTAGGTTTTACTTTTGAATATAATATTACATCATCAGTAAATGGCATCATATCCATTTCCATTGTCTGTTTTATGAATATGATGTAATAAAGGGTCTCAACAGCATATCCTTGGGTGGGTCTCCACCCAGTGACCCAGTTATGAAACTAATTCTTTTTCACGTCACATTTTTATTTTTCCATATATCCACCAAAAAGTCCCCTGGATTTATCATTGTTCTTTCATAAGAGAACAATCACTTTCATGCTCAAAAAAAGAGCATGCTGCCATGGTCATTTTAAAAAGGTTGTGTCACCTCTACTTGTGTAATTTCACAGCTTGATTCCATTTCAGGCACCTCTCTGTTCCCTCCCCAAATCCTCAACCTGACTGAGAACCACTATAGAACACAGAGCTGGAGAATTTCGATTTGTGAAGGAGGTAAAAAAGGGTGCCTTTCCCTCCTGTACACTACTTACATCATAAAAAATATCTTGTTCTTTGCTGTAAAATATGCACCACCTATGTGAAAAAATACGGTAGCTTCTCATTTAGATATAAGTGGCAGACAGCCCTTATTGAGTTTAATTTATATTGTGCTTGATCTTATGCAATTGTTTTGCAGTCCTATGAAGACAGACTTGTTACATTTGTGCCCCCTTCTCTCCCACGGGCAACATGCTGCAACTTTACTACAGGTTTAACCATAAAACTAGGGAAGAGAGAGAAGAATGTGTCTTTGTTTATAAGATTAGAACTTACTGATGCCTTCAGTAATACTTCCAAAATGTCCTTATAAGAAATGTATAGGCAGCCATGAGCATGGGTTAGAGCTTCCTTTTTATTTTTAATCCAGTTCTACACATTGGCTCAGTGTTTTACGGAGACGAGTTTCCACAGGAATGCTTCCACTTTGCTATCCCTTTTCTTAAAAAGGAACGTCAGTAAGGCTTATAGGTGAGGATAATACACACATGTGAGGCAGAATTAGGGTCTCCACAATCACTTTTGTGTTGAACACCTCCATTCATTTTGCCTCTCTGATGATTTTGGAAATCTCTGTTAATGACTGAAAATTCCATTGAGATGGAATTTTTAAAAAACTTTTTTAAGTGGAGAAACAGAAATCATTACTTCCTAAGAGCTGTCAGTTAAGCCTGAGTATTTTTCCTTTCCACTTACATGAGTTTTCTGATTATGTGAATTCCTGTTTCTTTGTTTGCCTCTTTTGGGTTTTGGCTTCAGGGAAACTGAAATTATTAAAGATGGGAAGTTAAAGCCATTAATTACAAGTTTTCCTGATATTTCTCACCTTCATTCCTGTTTTTCTATGGAGAAAACCTGGAAAATTATTAGGAAAGTTATTATAGAAGTAGGGAGATGAAAAAAGCCCTGGACGTATATATTTGAATGCCACAAAAAGAAACCATTTTCAAAGGTCTAAGTGTGTATTTGTGGATAGATAGGTACAATACATAGATAGGTAGATTGATAGGTAAATAGGCAGATGAATATCATGAGATATTTTACTTGGGATGGTAGAAACTCAAACAGAGCTTGGGGTCAAGAGAGCAAGGAACAGAAAATGAAAGAGTAGAGACACAGGAAAAAAAAGGCACAAAATAACTTCAGAGCAAGTGATATTTTTTATCTGTCCTTTACTTCCAATTGCACTTGAAATTGCAGAGTTGCTAGAATTTAATCACCCATGTTCTCAAAATAACTGCAGGTATTTAAATCTGTGCACCTCCTGCTTTTCAGAGGAAGCTGACCCTTGCTTTTATCAGCTATTAAATAAGCTATTTTTAAAATATGTAGATTGCACTATAAAGTACCTCTGTTGGATTTCAAGCTCTTCATAATGTAGACATCAACTGTAATCAGCTGCATCTCATCTATGTCTAAGTTTACATAGTATTTTGCACTGTAGATTCCTCATCCTTCTTGTGAGTCTGGATGCTGTTACAAGTTGAATGCTTATAAGTATCCACACAAAAAAAGGAAAAATTATTTTAAACTTGAAAAATCACATTTTCGAAGCTTTGCCTGTACTCTGTACTTGCTAAGAATATCTAAGCATGCATGCAAAACATAGCAGCCATGCTAAGGAGTGAGCCAATGTCCTCACAGTATCACAGCATCACAAGGTTGGAAAAGACCTCTGAGATCATCTAGTCCAACCTATGACCCAACACTAGCACCCACTCGTCATTTAAACCATGGCACTAAGCGCCTCATCCAATCTGTTTTTAAACACCTCCAGGGACGATGACTCCACCACCTCCCTGGGCAGTGCATTCCAATGGCCCATCACCCTTTCAGTGAAAAATTTTTTCCTAAGATCAAGCCTATACCTCCCATGACGAAGCTTGAGACCGTGTCCTCTTGTTCTGTCACTGATCGCCTGAGAGAAGAGACCAACCCCTGCCTGACTACAAACTCCTTTTAGGTAGTTATAGAGAGCGATTCTAAGTTCTCACCTAAATAAGCCTTCATAAGCATTATTTGGAAAAACGTTGCTTAAGCTTAGTGTAGAAAAGTGGCTAATTTCAGTTAAACAGTTTATGATTGCATTTATTGAACATAAGCATTGTAGCTCGAAAATCATTTTCTGCCATTTGTTGAGGGTCAAGGATAACGGAAATAACAGTTTACATAATAATGGTATAAAAAAGTTTCCCAAATCAATCAAACAAAAGGCAAAGAATGGAGTATTAGCTATTTTCTAATTTTGTGTCTATGAACTTCTCTGGAAAGACATTATCTGAGACAACAGTTATGAATACAAGACTATTCATGACCATTTTTTAATGTTAAGAGAGAATAGATCCATCAATAATGATACTATTAGCTATACATGCACTCTAAAGATGTTTGTCATTTTAAGACAATTCCCCCCATTCCTTATGGCAAATATCTGGCTAAGAGCAAATTAAATTAAGTTAAATGGCCTCAACTGAAAAAATAAGCACAAGTAATGATTCCATATGACGGAGGTAAACAAGTGACCTTTACTTAGAAAGAATATTTACCTTACCAATGAGATAAAGTGTACAAACAACTCATAGCACTTATTCCTCCTCATTTGGGGACAATCTACCAACAGTCCTTAGTAGTGGTACTGTATAATTTCTGTACTCCTTTCTTATACTGTGTATGAATCCTTAAAGAGATGTAATACTTGCCCTGTTGTGCTTGCCATGTATATAGCATGCTGCTGGATGATGAGGAGAAAAAACAGAGGGAAAATATCTTTGCCAAGTCTTAGAATACAGCACAGTCACAATACAGATAGTATACAACCACCTAAAAGGAGGCTGTAGTGAAGTGAGTGTTGGTTTCTTCTCACAAGTCACAGGTGACAGGATGAGAGGAAATGGCCTCAAGTTGCACCAGGGGAGGTTCAGATTAGACATTAGGAAAAATTTATTCACTGAAAGAGTGTTCAGGCAGTAGCACAGTTGCCCAGAGCGGTGGTTGAGTCACTATCCCTGGAGGTGTTTGAAAGACAGGTAGATGAGTTTCTGAGGGATGTGGTTTAGTAAGCAGAAGGTACAGCTGGACTCGATGATCTCAGCAGTCTTTTCCAACCAGATGATTCTATGATTCTATACAGAGAACGATTCCTCTTGATCTGTGAGTTCTACCTATGTGTGGTGAGGAAAAGGATGCAGGAGCCTGGAAAAGCCTTGTCACAGTCTTTGAATTGCCTCATATCACTGTTGCATGGGTTCCATCAAAATAAGCATGCATGCTTCTCAAAATACTTGTATATATGTGTAAGTGTGTATATATATATTTACACAGGTAAAAATACACAAATGTGAACTCAAAATACAGACATTTATGTGTACATACATTTTCATACATTGTCTGAACTTAAAGACTGATGCAGACACATTCTCATACATGAAAATCCCTCTTAATACTAGAAGGCTAATTTTAGTATTGACCTTGTGCCTAAGAATCTGGTTCTTGTCCAGAAAACACAAAGATGCTCCACACTTAGAAAGTCTGCAGCAATGTTCTCTCAATGAACTAATTTCAGGTGTGAGCCTTGAAAGGAAGAAATACATCTTTAGTGTGATGTACACATTGCTGGGGGATGCTGTGTTTTAAATATGTCTGGCTACAGATACTAGGAGGAAAATTTCCAAGGAAGGGAGAACAGTGTTTATTGTTACCTTCTATATTCTCTCAAAGCCTTGTCCAATTTGTCTTATGTCTTCCTAAAAAATTCATTTTGCCATAAGGCTTCAACAATATTGAAATTTCATTTCATTGAGGAGTAGAAAGCAGTGGATAATAGAAAATAGAAGTCTGGTTTCTATTAGAAGGTTCGTATTATGCCTAACTGGTGAAGAAAATACTGTCTTTCCATAGTATTTTTACCATTTAAGGACCAGGAAAATAACTGAATTTTCTTAACTTTAAATTTTTTAAAATTGTTTTTTACCATGTTATATCTTTTTTCCTTCAGAATTTTGGTAGCTGAGTAAAACAGAGAAATCATCTTCTAACAGAAGAAAAAGGGAAGTTATTGCTGGAACCACTGTGGTTTTCTTGGATTTTTGGAAAAAAAGATTAAAATCCTACAAATTCTTTTACCACTTTCAACTCTATCATCCATTCAAATGAACTGCACTTCCTATGTCTGTATTTACATCAGATGTTGATATGCCACCTTCCTACATGATTTTTAATTATTTTTTATTATATTTTCAGCCCTTTTCTCTGTAATTTTATGTTTTATGTTACACTTTAACTTCAATGAACTGCCTATTAGCTTGCAACTCTATATGGAAGCTGATACACTCTAAAATCTCCTCCGGGCCCTCCTTACAGCTCTGTTCCAGGGGTAGTGTTTTTATTTTGTTTTTTTACAACGACTTTTGATTTATTCTGTACATCTAATTTTCCCCACGTAACATGAGTAAAAGAGAATATAGGAGGGGGATGGTCTCTTCCAAACAGGGGGTCTCCCAACTGGCTTTGATTTGCTTGGCAATCAGAGATTTTGTGTACAATCTCTCACAGCAAAAGGTGAGAAATGCAGAAGCACTGGCTTTTAACAAAAATACAGACAGCAGCAGGAAGTCTACTCTGCCCAATTACAAGGTGATCCCTGTTCATTTTTATGGTTTGATTTTTTTTTATCACATATGTTTCCAAACACAGTCCTGATATCCTGTGGGGATGCTTTTGTAAAGAGCCAGAGCTTCTGATTTAAGAAGCTTCAAAAATAGCTCTCTGCCTCTTCTGTCTGGAAAAGAGCAGTCATGTAACAAAACATTTATTCTCTTTGAAAAATAGAAGGATGTCAAAAGAAAAGTTCACAGTGAAATTAGGCTGATTTGTTTTGGGGTCCTGTGATTTTGGCTTCAGATGTAGTGGGGAAAAAACAACAGTTTGTTTAATGGGCAAAAATTACTATTAAAATGAATTTTGTGCTCAGAAAATTCTTTTGCCGAATAGGCAGCATCATCAATTATACAAGACCCCTGAAAAAAAGCCCATAAATAAAAAAGGCAAACTAGATATCCGTGCATTAATTTTTTCCCTGTAGTCAGCATACTACTCAGTCCTCGTGTTCAGAGGGGGAAAACCTCATTAATTTTGATATAAATGATCAGCAGTTCCCACAGATTTCCTCTCTGTCGTGACGGATGCTAACTGGGAGTCTTCTAATATCACTCTTGCCTAGTGAGAACAGCTCCTGCAGATGCCAGTTGGGAGGAGCTGCCATTTGGGACCTGATAAGAAGTCATCAAGGCATTCCTAGGTGTGATTTTTTTTCAGGCGGGACCACCCGGAGAAGCACTACCCAGGGTACCAGCAGAATACCCTCTGCAAATTTTGTGCAGCTTCCTCCCGCAGCATCATCTGAATAATTACTTCCTGCATATCTGTATTAATGAATTCCTTCTCTGTGAAACTCATAGAGCAAATTACCCAGATGGTAAAAGAGAATGACATGGCCATCTTCCTCCTCAGTGTGCAAAGTCGGCCCAACATGCGTATAATGATACTGACACAGGTGGGAGGTGGACACCCAGACAGTGCACTGGCTCGTCCACAGCATTTCTTCTCGTGTTGCAAGTATGACTGTATATCCCCTGGAGACTTATTTCAGGCATACAGAGTGCACTACACAGTGCTTAATGACAGACAACTTTCTCCTAATAATGTGGCTTGCACCAATTTGTGACTCTCCAGCAGCATTTCCCTTTTAAGCAGGTTGGACTCCTCTGTCCCTAGGCAGCATGCCATTCCCTCTCTCCCTCTCTCACACGCACAATGTCCCAAACCACCACATTAGAAACAAAATAGAAGTCAAACCAAGAATGAAAAGCAATTTGAAGATTCTGCCTGTTGAAACCTAGACTTAAGCCAGAATCCACAGCACCTGCTATGTCCAGGTGCCTGATGGAAAGGACCCATAATCTCTGTGTGGCAGGGGACAGGCGTTCCTTGAGAGGCTGTCAGTGCTCTGTAACCTTTGAGATGGGGCGAAAAGCCAGGAAATCTGAGTTTTGATACTTGATCCGCAAACACACTTCCTCCACAGTTTTGGAAAGTCATCAACAATGTCAACTTGCGCCTAGAACAATCAGGGTCAAAATTCCTACTAGTTTTAGAGTTGAGCCTGTAATTTCTGAAGGTTTTGAGCAGCCTGTCTGTGCAATGGAGACCATAACGCCATAGGTGGTGTTATTGTTACGCTTGCTTCCTGGAAGCCCGTCTCCGTTTGAGTTTCTCCAACAGAGGCCAATAGAAAAAAAGCAGTGTTAACAGTGATTTTTGATGGCCCTGAAGACTTTAAAAAATGTGAAAACAAACCTAGAAGTCCACTCCCAAGTGTTCCCCGTTGTTCTTTCCCTCTGGCCTACCGATTTCTTTACATGACATGTTCAAGAAAAGCACCATGAATACCTCCATAAATAATCAATGACTAATAATGTAAATAGTTCCAGGATATAGGAAAAAAGCTATACAGAGCATAATAATTTACAGTAAAGAGCTAGCACATTTGTAAATAGTGCACTGAATTCTTAAATAGTACAGCTATCTGGAAATTTAGCTACCAAGAAAATACCAATTCCTTGTAATACTTTGTGAAAAAAGCAAAGAACCTCTGAAATGTCACCTCAAAACATTGATGGTTATACCAAGAGCCATACAAAAGCAGGACACTGAGCAATGGTGAGCAGCTGAAGCAGTTGCACTAAATTCTGGGAGATGAGAAGGGATGAAATGTACTCCAATATTTCAACCAGAAGCGGGATGTTGTAATATTGGGTGACATTTTTATATATACTGCAGTTCCCCTTTAAGTCACCAGGTAGTGTGTGAGGAGCTTATGCAGGAAATGTGATCAGTTGTTGCTCTTAGGAAACATTGAAGAAAGAAGTGCACTGAAATCTGTTGTTTTGAAAGACACTTATTCAGAGAGCACAGTAAACAAATTATTTTATTCGTATATAAAGGGAGGATGAGAGCTTCAATGCTTCGTTTGTGCCTTGTATATAAAAGGCCCATTGATTCTCTATGACCTAAAGAAACAGGAGAGAACAGAGAAAATATGGTTTTCCACAGTCAAGATTAGCACTTCTTTTTGTTCTTCCCATAGTTATGATATTAAACGCGATATATGGAAATATATAAGAAGAAAAGAAGAATCTCTTCTGCACCTCCTGCTTACATTGTTCCTATTCTGTAAAGCAGCTGTTGGCTATGTATGTCTACCCAAACATTGAGACATGGGGAGAGAGGGAGACTTTCGCTAGGAGGGCAACATTTCTGCCCATGTCCTGGACAACTGATCATGGACCCTCTCCCCTGAAAGCAACAGCATCATGTTCCCCACCATTATTTGAGAATGGAAACTAAAAGATGCTGTTCCCAACAACAGACAGAGAAGTAAAACACGGGTAGATAGTCAGTATCTTCCAGGGCATGGTGTGTATCAAAGTAACTTCTAAATTATGTCAAAACATTTATTTTATTTTTTGCAGTGGATATGCCACTCTCTCCCATGGGATTTAATGAAGTAATAATCTTGCCTATTGCTGGGAAGGTGGTATCCTGCTTGCATGTCAGCCCTGTCCTTTTTTCTCTCTATTACCTGGTGCAATATTCTAATATGTCATCATGTCCTCTGGGAGGTCAGCATAATCCAAACAAGAGAAATAGTGATCTTGGAAACGTGTAGCATATAAGTCACTGCCAGAACAGTGACTTATGTCAGAAATGCACGATATGTTATAAAAAGCCCTGTTTGATATTTTTATGATTTTTAGAATTACACACACCACACTATGTCGCTGATCTTGTTGGATAGACATGAATAAGTTCTAAGTCAAAAGCCTCCTGTGAAATGGCTCTGTACCTTCTATGTACTTTTACACTTCCTTACTTAATATTTGTTGCATACCAAATACTTACATTTCTCCATTCTGATATGGGCACTGCTCCAGCTCCTGCTAAAGGGCATGGAAAAATTCAGATTGTAGGATCAAGCTCAAAACCAGTTGATTTTGTTACCTGGTACAAAGTCTTTACACATCACTTCAGATAAACTTTCACAATTGTAGGAAACCAGCGTTCCTCTGTACCAAGGCAGTGTGCTGTCATGCCTAACACTGGTGTAGATTCCACCTGTATCTTTATGCCTGTGAAGAAATTCTGCATGTGCTGTTAATCTGTATGCAGCTGAAGATGAAATACAAAACCCCTCTTCCAGCTGCTGAAGTAACTGAAAAGTGGAGTCCCTTACAGGTTAGAATTACAATACATGAATAGTAACACTTCGCACCAATATAGACCTTTTTATTTTCAAAGAGCCTTAGAAACATTAACTGGCCTCTCCAGCTTCCCCAGTGAACTAGGTCAGTATCATTATTCCTGTTTTACACAGGGAAAGTGGGACAGAGAACCATATTACTGGCCTGCATTGCCCTTTCCCAAAGAAATATGCAGGCATGGATGGATTCAGCAGAGCACCTGTGTGTATCCGTATCGCTCCTCTGCATCTCTCCTAGGGAACACTACCACTGCAGTTTCAGAGGGATAAACTCTCTTCATGTATGTCTGAGAACTTCAAAGAAACTGTTTGAGTGCAGAGGCAGCTAGAGCCTGGCCAGGCTGTGTGACGGCCCCGGGAGGGGGCAAGCTTGCAGCAAATGAAGAGGTGACAATAGATAGAGCAGATGTGGACATCTTAGCTTGCCTGTGGTCAGCTCATGCAGCAACAACAGGAATGTTACAATGGCACAAATGCTAGTGAAGGACACACTGCCTGGGTTAGTGGCCATCAGTTCTATTTCCTCTTGCCCACCAGTGCACCACCTCTTGCAGCTCCATGCCACTGTGCAGGCGTACCCCAAAGCTGAGCTGGAACAAGGCTTAGACAAGCACTAATCAGCTTGCTGGCCCTTGGCTGGCAAAAAGAAGGTTGCCCCCAAATCATCCAGTTCTCTGCACTTTGCTAGGACTTGATAAAACTAATTTGTATGACCCAGCCCTTGCCACTTGCTTAGTTCATGGGAAGTTTTCCTAAATCGTCATGGATCTTCCAGGTGAGAGGTTTTCTGTGCTCAGCCTCTGCCTGTGACAATACACTTTAACTATCCTTATCCACACTCATCTCTGCACATAGGTACCCACAAACCACTTCCTCATCTTATTTAACACAGCTATGGAAGTGATTGTGTGGCCTTCATCATCTATCTGTGTCATATCTGTACATGTATTCTTGGTACAGATTTTATGTATCTGCACCAAACATCCCACTGCAAACAAGAACAAGTGGAACAAGGAAGCCACACTACTATCCTGGAATGGTCTATCCCTGTCTAAAATCCTTGAGGACACAAAACCAGGCTGAGGTTTCAAAGTAATCCATATCCCATACCCTGGCATGGTGCTCTACAGTACATTTTGTGGGATTTTTCTGGCTACTGTTGTGAGACAGTGCCTGGCAGGTGGTGCCGTTCTTCTCCAAGGTCTTTTCTGGCAGTGCACAGCTATGGCCCAGCTCACCTATGCAGCATCTAGCAGTGATTAAGGAGATGT
Source organism: Dromococcyx pavoninus (assembly GCA_033558185.1). Taxonomy (NCBI): domain Eukaryota; kingdom Metazoa; phylum Chordata; class Aves; order Cuculiformes; family Neomorphidae; genus Dromococcyx; species Dromococcyx pavoninus. The sequence goes on along the minus strand of JAUMJL010000002.1, from coordinate 5,738,424 downwards.
TGGACATCCAAAGTGAGTGAAAGCAGAAGCCAGGATTCAGCACATAAAAATTCTTTTCTGCAAGGCTGTGCATAACTCACTTCAGAGCTTAGTGACAGAAAATCTCCTAGGGAGCTCTTACCTGCAAGAGTTCTGACTGAGCTAACAAGCTGGGGGATAAAACGATGTGGTTATCATGAGGAGGTTGCATGCTGCTAACCAGAAGGTGTTGCACTGGATTGTAAAGTCACTATGAAGGGACTCAGGGCTTCTATGCTGTGCTGAAGCCATGGAAGAACCCACATGTCTGTTTTCTGCCCTTTTGTGTCGTGATTCAAGGACAATTTGTGTTGCAGTGAGCACCTTGCTCTGATACTTAGTAGGTCACCACAGATCCCACCATTATATATGGTATCTTTCTACTGATACAGGAAGGCCAATAATATTGGCACCTGTAAGAGGTCTGGGCTGGTTTGCCCCAGTGACTGCTATGGAAATCTTCAATTTAATCATTTCTGAAGACTCTTCCCCTCTTTCCTCTCTGCTACTTCACTTTACAGACGGTTTTAGTGGGACAGGAGACTAGAAATGTTTCCTAGAAGTTGCAGATTACATTATGATGATGGTGAAACATGCATTTGCGAAATTGAGAGACAGAGAAGGGAAACTGACCTCTCACTAGGATGTTGATGAGTGATATTTATGTCCCAATACTGCATGCCCAGACTCTCACGGCCTTTGTGAGGCCAGGAAAGGCAACTTGGAGCACACCTGCTAGGAGTGGTTTGCTGAACAGGACAACATGGCGTAGGAGTTGCCCTCAAGGAAGGGTTACAGTTACACATGATCAGTGACAGAGGGCTGTATTGTGCTGCTCCTTTCCATATTACATTGCCTCTGAAGTCAGCATGTGCTTTTACATAAGGCTTCATCCAGGATTACTGCACATCTCTAATTCATGTGAATGTGCAGCATAGTGCTGCATGGATTTTATCAAGATTCATATGTCCATTTTATTATATTTTTTGTGAGGATTTTTACTGCACTGCATAGCTGGATTTTATTCCCTTCACTGTGTGTATTTTATGGCAGTGATCCCAGGCATTTCAATGAATTTTGCAAGACTCGGACTTACAAGTGCAAAGACTTATTTAATGATTTTTTAATAAATAAATAAATAAAAATACACTAAATTGAACATTGTGGACAATCATTGTTTTTATTGAGCGCACATACTACTATGCAAAATTAATATTTATTAGAAAACCTGCAATTAAACAAACATTTGTATGCAAGAAGTCTTTGTTTCTAAAGATTGGGTGTAGCGGCAGTATGGCTATTTACTTGTCCATTATCAACATCTTGGACACAACAATCATTTTCCCAGGCTTGTCCCCTCTTTTCATTGGGTTGGTCTTATGGCGGAGGGGGAGAAGGATAAATAAATACTGAAATAAATAAATAAATACTGAAAATAAATACTGAAAGAATAAATACTAAATAAATAAAATAAATACTGAAAGAATGAGACCAGATTCTTTTCCAAATTGTTTTCCCCAAGCAGTGTGATGATGCTTTCATCCATGTTCCAGGATTTCATTCCTAAAGGTCCCCCACCCTTTTCTGAGCTTGGGGCATCTTGAACTCCTCTGGGCTTCTGTGATGATGCCCTCCCCAGCAGTACGTTTGTGCTGTTTTCCTCCCTGTGTCAGCACTGCCCCTCATGGTCATATCTGGTGCATCCACCGAGGAACCCTGTGGACCTGGCTGAAAGCCAGTCACAGGTTTTTGTGGGATGAGGAGCAGGCAAGATGTTTCCACAGCCCATCTGTGTGGGGTCTCCAGGACTGAAGGACTGGACAGTGGTTCACAGTTAGGTATTGCCGGGGCAGTTTGGTGACAGGATGAGTAAATGTCCATGAACAGTGGTTGCTGCTGCTCATGAAAACATTTCTCACTGGGAGCTGGTAGGAGCATAGTAACTGTCCTCCACAAAGCTACTCTCTTAGGGTGATGTTTGAGTCAAAGCAGAGCACTATCTTTGTCTGAGACTCCTTTCTGCAGTTCAATGGCCTGCAAAGCAGTCTGTGATGGGATCCTTGGCATTAACATCTTCTTTGTTTTTTAAATTTGGGACTTTATGGAGTGTGAGCCAGGTGATTTACCTTGTGGCTAGCTCCCAACGGGGAGTGTTAATGGCACAACATGCTAGATATGTGATTCCAAAGTCTTTTCTATTTCTGACCCATCAATAAAAATGTCACTAGTCTGAAAACATCTCCTCGTTAAGCCATTTGGCACTTCTGTCTTGGGCTGAAGTAGACCTTGGCCAGCTGGCAGGAAACACAGCTGTAAGCAGCACAGTAGGGACAACACAAGGGGATTGAGTGGGATACACAACCATGCAGCACATTGGGACATGCTGGGCTGTTTAGAGAAGAAATACAGGGAACAGAAATTTGGGAACTCCCTACTATGAATGCCATTTTGGATCAACATGTCAGTAATGGTCTCAAAAGGTAAAGAAGAGATTGACCAGTCTTCTCATGCTGCTACCCAAATCATCTAACTTTCAGTCGGTCCACCATATGACACTGTTTTAGTATATCATACAACACTTAGTAGGTGTGGTCCCCTCTATGGGCTCTGGCTCCAGACACAATTTAATGCAGGACTTTCAGCTCCACCTGGCTCATCTAATTGATGAGATTTTGTATTTCAGGGAATCCAAAAAAGAGGTTAATTACTCTCATATAAAAAAACCAAAACCCTAACTTCCTATTGTCAACAAAACCTGCCAGCATCACCAGAGATCCTACTGTCCATGTTTTCACAGTGAAACCACTTTTCCTGGTGCTAATGAGAGTCCCTATTCTGTCTCTTTTTCTGGCCTCCTTCAGATGGGAGACCCCTTGCAGGTGAGATATCAGATCCTGAGCAAAGGACCTTACTGAAGCAGAAGGAAAAGCAGCTCTGTAAACTCAAAGCCACAAATAAATAATTCCTGGGAGATGGAAATTGAAAGAAAACAGTTGGTTGTGCACTGATACTCCGCAGTGGGGTCACAAAAGGTCTGGCTGACCACAGAGCAGTAGAAGATGTGCAGGTAAATTAAGAATTTGGCCAGGGATCCTGGCAATCCAAGGTAATGGTGGATACATCAGGAAGCTAAATGACCATTCTTTTGACCGAGGAACACGGCTGCCTCATTCTTATTGCAAGTAAACTCATCCCACTCTCTCCTGAGTTCAGTTTAATGACATGAAACTGCCAAGGCATAGGTGAGGTAAGGAAACAAAGCATGCTGACATGAAAGAGTTTAAATGAGGTCATAATGTGTTTCAGTTGCATGAACTTGTCAATTAAATATTTTTTGGGCAAGAGGCTTTCCACAGTAGGAACAAAACCTGACTCCCCACAGGCTGCCTTTCAGCACTCCTTCAGCTTCCCAGCCTCTGAACAATCAATAGCTCTTCCTTAAAGTTGTGAGAAACTCTACAGGAGCTAGCATATTTTTTTCAAAGATATCTGCTGGAGGCTGGGTCTCTTCTGCAAGGATGCACAAAATGATGGAAAGGAGAATCTCTTCCTGAGGGGGAATTGGCTTCAGTGTGGAGAGGGTGAGGATGTGCAACAGGAGTAAAACCTTGTAGCAGGGCTGTGGATGGAGAGATATTCATGCCCTGCCTCTGGACGGGACTTGATTTCAGCATTCTTCTCTGCCTGTGTACCATGGGAAGAAGCACAATTCAAGGAAGAGCAGGAGCTATTCAGTGTTAACTCATCCAGGCATACAAATACTCAGAAGTGCAGGATGGAGCACAGACCTTTGCTCTGCTGTCCTTGGGACTGACAGTCACAGAACAATGTCCCCCCCACAAGCAAGAAGGAAGCACTGGTTGCTCTCCTCAGAGGGTGTGTGGTGCTGTCTCCCTTGGATGTTTAGCCCCAGAGCAGTCTGTCCATAAATTACAGCCCAGCCCAAATCTTCCACAATGCCATCTCTGCCATGGCAGTCTTGTTGGACCACCTCTGCGCAGAGGTTTCAAAATCCAGGCTCCGAGCCCTTATCCCACTGCAGCTGATCCACATGAGCTCGGACACTGGTGAGGAGAGAATCAGGCCTTTTTTCCTCTTGCACTTCAGAGTCTGCAGGGATTCACTCGTCCAAAGTATTTTTATTTCTGCTCCACCCTCCTGTTTTTCTAGAGGTTGGGGGTTTTTTTCTCTCCTTTGTACCCATCCAGACTTCTCCTTATTCTGAGCTTTTGTTTTCTCTCCTCACACTCCCACACTTGAGGCCAGACCTGCTGAGATACGGACTTTTTCTTTGACAATATGGTTTGCTTTTTATTTAAGACTCTGTGTTATGGGTCAATGCTAGTACACCCAAGATGACAAAGGCTCTGTTCTGAGATTACAGCATACAGCTGCAATGTCCAATTGAGGTTGCACAAAAGGCCATCAAGTTTGTGGTTTTATCTTGTTTTGCACTGGTTAAAGGGCTTTTTTTTTTTCCTGTTTTCTGTGAAGTTAGCAAAGCTACAAGTTTGACAGGTTTGCTTTTCATGTAAAATGTTTTTCTGCAGCTCCAGTAAGACATTGCAAAGCATTAGCTAATGCAATACGTGTTCTTCCAAGATGTTTGCAGGGGTCAGGTGATTAACCTGTATATTTTATAGAACATTTAAAGACACTGTGGTCTGAGGTCTCATAAAACCATAAAACTACCACTCAGCTCTGAACCACAGATTGAAGCACAATGCTGAAACACTGCTGCATTAGAAATGGGAGGAAACAGAGTGAAATTTCCCCTTCTGATCTGCACAGCTGATAAAAGCTCCACAGTGCAGCCTCCTGCTGCGTTTTCCAGAGACAGAGCTCACTTTGGGCCAAGTTTAGCACGTTTACAGAAGGCAGAAATCATCCTGCCGAGTCCTGCTCCACTTATGCCATCCAGTTGGAAGAAACCATACCCACACTCAGCAAGAGACAAGTCCTTCCAGCGTCTGCACCAGCAAGCGCACAGGGGCTGGAGCTGGTGAGGTGCTTGCAGGGTCTCCTCCTGCCCTTCTCTCCTGCCTCCTGTCACCAAGGAGGAACAATCATTAGTGAGAAGATGTCTTCAGATCCTGAGCTAACCAAACCTTTAACCCTCTCATACTCTCACCAGCAATATCCCACTAGATTTCAGTCTTCTAAACCGCCACCTATTTTAGGACATCCATGTATCCTCTTCCACCTTATCAGGAGCTGTGTTTACACTGTGATTCACTGGGGCTTTCCTGGCAAGGCTGGGGTTAATTCCAGCCCTTTACAAATGAAGATTATCCGGTTTCATTAAAGCACCGATCTGCTTTCCTAAGGAGGAAAGTAAAGAAGGTGAAAGAAAGACAAAAAAGCAGTTTTTATCCAACTTCAGTTTCCCAAGTAGCATCCGTCCTTCTTAAGCAGTCTCAGCCAGGTAAGCAGGCAGGTTATTTAGTTCTTTTCTGTGGGATAAGTCCCTGTATCATGGTTTTTTCTAGGGAATGCAGGCAAGCTCTGCAGAGGCTCCAAGCTGATAGGAAGCCAGATAGCCAAACTCACTCAATCACCCTGTTTTTTTAATCTCTGACCCATCTCAGCATCACAGGTTTTGAGGGCTTTGGACTTCCAAACATCGCTTGTGCCACACAGCTTACCAAATGCTTGGCTGCAACAGCTGCTGGAGGACAGTGGTGGCAAATGAGGTAACATGTTGGAAGCTGCAAAGTGCCAATGGCACGCAAAGGACTCCACGGCAGCTACTCCCTTCAGGAGCGCCGAGGGATGCCATTGTGGCCAGGGGACAGTTGCCAGAAGTAGGACTGCAAGGCTCATTGCTGTGCAGTCCAGACATATGGTTGCTATCAGGAACAGGGTGGTGTAAATAATTGTTTCACTCCTTAAACTAGAAATTAAACAAAAGTAGGAATAAAAAAAATCTTGTACAGATCTAACTGAACCAAATTTTTTTTTTTTTTGCTAGCCAAGATGAGAAAAGCATAGTATCAGGCTGTAAGAAACATTTTAGTGCCTTATGAGTAAGATCCAGCAAAGCAGATATTTACCACCTGTAAATAATTCAGGAGAAGAAAAAAGCCATCGCAACTCATTTTTTCCAGCAAGACCTTTGAGTCAAATAGGAGAAACTGAATAGTCTTGTAGCCCAAGATTAAGGCAGAGTGAAATATTGAGTCAGAAGAGTGACTCCCATCAGCCTACTGGCATCTCCATGCGTGTTGTGCATACAAAGAGTTTTCCACCATCTGCTTTGCATGGCCAACAATGACTGCACTGGGCACAAGTGCAGAAGCCGACCTTCAATAAGCAGCTTCCAACACTGAGTCTTAAACCATCATTTAAAATTCCTTGGCTCTCTTTTTCCCCTAGTATTGGGTATTTAACCCTTCTACCATTTCCAGATGTCAAGCTGGATAGTTATCTTCTCATTACGTAAAAGTCCTCCTCTCCTTTCCCCAGAGCAGAACCACTCTGGATCTTACCTCAAAGCCTTTCATTCCAGTCAGCTGAGCCACAATGAACATGGGGCTCTTCTGCATTTTGGTACCGCATTCCATCTTCCTCTGTTAAAGCTGGTTCTAGAGTGACTGGCTCATCCTGGATTCAGAGATGCCAGATGCCCATGAGGAAATATATTTTATAAACCTTTATTTTTTCTTCTGTAATATTCTACCACAGCTATTAGTTGCTGTGAATCAGAATGATTTTGATAAATTTCATTCACCATGCAGATCACCCTACCACCAGAAAACTCTAGTTTTCTGAAAAAAAATTCAAGATAAAGGAAAAAGACTGGAGAGTGTTTACATTTAAGAATAGAAATGTTTTGGAAGTGCTACTAGGTGTACTTATAATATGGGTATATACTGCAAGTAAAAATTTCTTATTTTGACAAATACATCTAGTACATGACATGAGCTACACCAAGTATGAAAACACTTCCATTTGATTTTTGCCTATTGACTTATTTTTGAACATGAGAGAGTAAAGAAAAAAATGTTGAAAAGAAAGCCTTGATATTACTGACTTGTAACCAAAAAGCACAGTTATATCAGTAGAGCTCAGGAATATCATGGTAATAATGCAGACACGGAAGGAGTCCAAATTTCTAGAAAGCTTAAAAAAAAGAGTGAAGAATCTCCACATATGCCCATTAAGATGCACTGGAGACAGTATGATACAAAGGACCAACAGAAATTGAACCCATTAGCTGTAGATCTACAGAATATTAGACATATTTCCCTAATATCGCATGCTTTGAAATAAAGTTACTTCATCTGAAGCAGTCAGTGGTCATAGAAAGGATTTTGAAGGAGTTAAGCTCAATTGTAAAAAGCCCATTTTAAAAACTACTCTAAAAACTATTTAATTGCTCCATCTGAGGGAAAAAAATTACAGCTTTAGGTTCAGATTGTTGGGGTTTTTTCAAGTCAGACCTCAGGGGAAAAGAATGTTTTCACTCTTAGAAGATTCCAAGGTTTTCCTGGCCTCACCCACCTCTAACCCAAGGCAGAGAAAAATCATTATTCCTGTTTTGCTGATCAGGATATTGGAGAACAGAAAGAACCTGTGTGCAACTCACTTTTCCACTGAAACTGGTGGAAATCCTGGATTTCCATGGATGACTGAAGTCACTGGCAAGTAGCACACAGGAAAAAACAAAAAGAGCCAAGCACAGAGTGCTTTTTCTCCATTTGTTTCTGTAGACATAAAACTCACTCCTTTTTCTCCATTCTGGTGCTGTTCCTTTATGTGATACATAACTGGAGTTTCCTCTGAGGTTTGTTTGTTTTTTTCCCTTTTCTAAATGCCTCATCTTTAACTACCCAGAGCGCTTGTCCTTTGCATCAATTCCTGCACAACTGGACTCAATAACTGTTTTGTCATCAAGGAGGAAAAACTTCATGGGATCCATCCTAAGACCCAAAACCAAATAGATACCGAAGGTGGACAAAGGAAAGCGAGAGAGAGGAAGGACAAGGGTTAAAACAAATAAAACTGATGTGAGATGTGTTATATGATGAGTGAATCATATGGATTATGGACTGAGGACTACATAATTAAATATGTAAGGTATCAAGGTAAAATACCAGAATACATAAAGAGGATAATTTCTTTAGTCAGCAAATGGGCAATAACAGGAAAGAATTTTTGTCTTGGGATAGTAAGCAGTTGTATAAACATATGATGCAAAGGCTTTTTCAAATAGACATAACATTGCCATATGTTCCATCAAAAAAATGCAGAGGGATTTGGGAAAATCAGAATGATTTAAGAGGGGCTATACACATCTCTGCCACCACTTGGTAAGTTGAACGCAGGCAGCCAAAGGTAAGGAGTGCCATTAAACAAGGACACGTTAAGAGAGCAGAGTGTGCCCCAGAGATTCTTGTACTGAGATAATGAAAGCTCTCAAACGTCACTGTAGAACTGCAGCTCTCACAGAGAGACTGTGCTTTCTGTAGGTGCTGGGAGCTGACATTGCATATGGGATAGCTCTTCCCGATGGACACAAGAAGCCCATTAAGTGGCTGGCTGAGATTGGAATTATAGTTATTGCAGCAGCTGAGACACACTGAGGCACAAACTGATTCACAGAAAGGAGAGGTGATAGGATGAACGTCTGGGAAACAAATGTACTGCAAAAACAAAGGAGAGGGCCAAAAGGATGTGCTTGCACTTTTCAACTTGCATTTTGGTGCAAGAAAAGGAACATGTATGTGGCCCGCGATCTCGTGGGCAACACTGTAATACAGTCTTTGAGTGGATATGCCAAGCTCCCGTTTAAAATGAGAGAGGATTTGCCCCTGCTGCTCCCGTGGGAAGGCTGCTTCCAGACACCTCTCCTCAGAGGACAGGAACCAAATGTCCTCAGTCTCTGAAGCAGGACAAATGTGGTTGCAACATGATATTGAAAAGGCTTGCTCTGAATTGAGGCCTGGCTTTGGATGTTGCCTCTCAGGCACAAAGCCTCATCTTTACCCATAAATAGCATAGTCCATTATCTAAAATCTGTGTCCTCTGATTTATTCTTCTCTAATAGATGTAAGGATTGGGATTAATTTTATGTTTCAGGGGGATTATTACAATAAAAAAGAGAAAAATTGGGATTTTTTTCATTTTCTGACCATATGTTTTACCTGCGAAGACCAACGCAGTTAAGAGGTGGTACTGACAGATCATGCTCCAAAGACAGCTGCAAGAGAAACAGTCTACAGCACTGAACAAAAGTTATCCACTTGGGGAATGCTTTTTTTCCCTCCATATTGAAACATTAGTTGATTCTTTTATATTCAGAAGCTATTTTCACTTATCCCAGACAGTTAACAGAAAAATAAAAAAGAAATAATGGGGAGTTTTAGTGTAAAAACACATTTCACCATAAAACAGGTTGATTAACTTACAGACTTTAAAAAATTAATGTCCAGTGTAAGGAACTGCTGACTGGTTAAATTAGATCTACTTGTTACAGCACTAGAACAGAAACTAAATTAATTTTAAGTTTAGGAATGAAAATTTTAATTTTTGTGGGTTGTGGAGTTGGAACTATTGGATACTTGGGAAATTAAAAGTCCTCTATTTATCACGGACCAGATGCAGTACAGCCAGCCATAATGCATGTTTTTCTCACAGTCTGAAATCTCTTAGCAGTTAACACAGAAGACCTGTCAAGAATTCTGGTTCAGCTACCAACATTTTCATGATAGTACAACCTCACAAATAAGAAGTCATCTCAGATGTAAACACTTTTAACCAAGAGTATCAAAAAAGTCTTTCTGAAGTTACAGGTAAGATGTATACATGGTCTTTGAAGACTAGCTTTGTTTTTTCAGCTAGAAAGCTCCTCAAATAATTAACATGTCACCTTCAGCATCTATATGTGGATAACAAAAACTCTATCCTACAAAGGCTGTTTGCAAACAACAAAGACAAAGTTTGTTCTGGTATAAACCCATGAAAATACCGGATTTTTTCCTTTATAACTTCTTGACTGATTTTAAGTAAGCAAAAAAAAATTTAACCATCAAGAAAAGAGTGATGGAAGGTTACACGAAGCTAGGACAGATGATTTGCCTATAGGGACAGGTTTCATCCTCTGCTTTCATTTAGAGTAGCCCATGGCCACCTCACTGGGGAAGGACAGTGAGGGAAAGGAGTGGAAGAGAGGGAGTATGAGGTCTCAACATAAATTCAGTGGGTGAATAAAACACAAAATGGAGTAAATGAAAAAAATCAAAACAACAAACCTACACCAAACAGAGTGAGCAAGCAAAGAGTGACTAAACATAAAATCCAGGGCCAGACAGGAAGATGCACTTCCAAAATGGCTGCAAAGACCTAGATGTTTCCCAATGCCTTTGATATGTCTTGCTTTCTGCCTGGGCTGAGCTAGATCTTTTGAAGCTTTTAAGCTTTCGCCTAAAATACATTTATTTCGTTATAGAGGTTATATGATGTTTATGAGTATCTACTCTTGCAGGACTGTGTGGAGTGGATGCCTCGTGGATGCTGTAGGGGCGTAGCCTCAATGACCAAGGAGCTCTTTTGATTCCTGTGCATAATCATCGCTCACTTCCACTGACTCTCCAAGAAAAACATAATAGCTATTACACGCTGGGTATTGAGGCCTAGTTCCGACTGCCTTTCAATCTTCACTAGATTTTTTCCCTTAATTAATATTTTAAGATGTCCTGGCAGCTCCTGAATGCACAGCCCAAACAGACAACAGCATTCCCTTTCCTTCGCCATCGGACTTTGGAGGGAAGGTACCTGTTACACCTGCTCCAAACCCTGTGCATGAACTACTGCTACAGGGAAGGAGGCAGGGTTAGATCAATTCTTATACTCACTTATCCTTATGCTGGCAGCACCAATGGCACTCTGACAGCTACAGCCTATCATATAAATACTTGCATGGGGATTAGAACAAAGTCAGGTATATTCTTCTGTAGTGATTACCTAATATTAACACCTTTCGGTCACTATCTAATCAGGGCTGTATCCAGACCTGTGACTGACAGATTTTTAATTGCTAGACTCCTAAGTCAAGTTCTTCTCTCTCACTGGGAGGTGCTACCTTCAGCTTTTACTATGATGGATAAGGGCAAACTCTATGCTGTTATAATAAATACGTTGATGGAGAGGTGTTGCTTTGTCTTCTTTATTTTGGGGGATTTTTTCTAAATATAGAATGAAGGAGATAAAATACTGGAAGAACGTATTTTCAAAAGAAAAAAGATAAATGTGTCTGTGTGTACACATCTGTCTTTGAAATCGTACTCTTCACTCCTACTTTAGTGCAAAAGTAAAGAACATAAGAATGCAGGAACAGTCTATCATGCCTCACCTCTTTTCCTTTCCAGTTTCTATTTGCTCCTTTATTTTCCATACTTTAAAATCTCATTTAGCATTCTCTTGAGAAGGAGAGCACAAGATTACAATCTAACGATTGTAATGAGAAAGGGTTACATTTGTGCCATTTCCCATTTTCATTACAATCTTTGTGGCAAGAGTAATGTAACAGAATTTTTAACGTCTTATGTATTGCATGAACATTTTTTTCAAGCGAGATCCTGCTACATTTCAATGGATGATACTGTTGCAGAACATTGCAACTTTGAACTTTTTATAGCTTGCATTATGATCACATTGACCATTTCACCCACTTCCCCAAAGTGGAAAATATTTTGATATACAGCTTGCTGCTATGAAAGCCAGTCATCTACACATGCTATACATACCTAGAAAATTGTTTTCCTCCAAATCCCAACTGTAACTGAGTACAAGATACTGACATCACCAAAGCTGTGTGTTTCTCTGACTGGTACTATGGGAATTGTAGTTTTCACAATCTGAGCAGAAGAATAGAGCATTTTATTTCTTGAAGAGTAAGGACAGCTCTTGGACAAAAGTGTGCTTTATGTGTCTGGCATGACACTGACTGAAAGAGAACTGAAAGGTTTCCCAAGTATACAATCATTCTTATAAATCTCAATCAACAAGGGACCAAGACAGGTTCAGTGTGGGAGCTGATGGTTAAGCTATGCTATAGAAGCAGCAGGCATCAGCTTGCAGCTTGCCTGAATTTCTTAATACAAGTGGCTAACATGAGTGATTCTTAACACAAGAGCTCAATAGGAGGAGAGTGCTAAGAAAGTTAGCTCGAGGGCAAGAACCCCGAGGGGATCTGCACAGATTCTGTGTGACCAGTAAGACTCCAAAGGGAAAGGCATCTACACTTAAAGGGATGTGGGATTGTCTATATCATATTCCTTGCCTACCTTGATGACAAAAGAACAATTGATGAAAGGAGGGAAATCCTCACGACTTTAGATTGTGGAGGGCTGTGGAGTCGTAACAGCCTTGGACTAAGGGGGTGGTGGAGGACCAAGCTTCAGATGCAAGGAAGAGAGCAAGCATAGGGGATATAGATTAGTATTGATTTGGCTGGACATTGGTGGCTCTACCTTTCAGTGACTGGAAACACTTCCCTTTCAGACAATGCAACCCAGTGAAAAAAACAGAGCGAAAATGTTGGGGAAATGAATGGGCTTGAATTTGAGCATAAACTTAAGCTGAAGACAGTACTACAAATTCCGTTGATGTGCACATCTTGCAAATTAATACAGACTAACAACACTGAACTTGAAAAAAACCCAACCCATTTCAAGAGTTACATCTTCCTGCAAGATCAGAAGAGAAGACAATGTCAGCAAATCTCTGTGACACAGTCTGCACCTGACAGATTGATGTTCTTGGTTAAGAAGTTTTATTTCCTTGATGCATAGGGTAGAATCTGGCATCCTTCAGATCAATATCTATGGAGATATCCATGGCTCAGCAAAGCAACAGGTGAGGGAGAATGACATGCTCTTTATGATAACATTTCAACACACAGCCTGCAGATTTTGAAAACTCTGGACGAAGCTATACATGAAAAGATGTGCAAGGCTAGATTTACACACTTTACTGACTAGAGTTGAGTTTTAACCCTCCCACTTGTCTGTTCAACTTCTGGAGCACTTGATATAAACTGGGCACATCTACACTAAGGCTCGAGTTTTTTCCCTTTGAGTCTAAATTTAACAATGCAGACCCTGAGGATAAAACTAGTTGAGCCCTTTGGAGGGAAAACGTTCATCCTCTTTATCAGAGTGGCTTTCCCCGCGGCTTTCACTTCAGCGAGAAGAGTGTCTAGGATAATTGCTCTTTCCACAGAGGATCAATACTGTGTAATTAATCAAGATGAAATCATTCTTTGCACTTCTCCAGGTTTCATCCTTGAGACATATTCTCGGATTCACTGGCTCCTGGAGATAGCAACGCTCTCCTACCGCACTCCCACAAAACACCCTGGGGGCAAAACCATCACAATCCAGCTGTCCGGATCCTAGCTTGACGTATCTTAATAGAAGAAAAGAGACAAGAAAGCCCAGATTCGTCTTTATTAGGACTGTCCTCTCTGCAGACACAACAAGCTCTCCAAATCTACCACAGTCAGTGTAATGTTTGCATCAGGGGACATTTGTTCCCTCCCAGGAAACATGCCACCAAACTAGCAGTGATTACAAAGCAGAAGCACACACTGTAGAAGTACACCTCCGGGTCACAGAGAGAATAATTCAGCTAACGTTTCTTCAGTTTGCAAAGTTTGCTTAGCCATGATTGATCACATGAATTTCACATTCCTATTTAATTTCTGTTAAAGGATGAGCATATTTTTAATCCACCGTCTGGTATGAAACAGCATAGGAAGTAATTTTGAAAATATACTTCTGAGGAAGAATCAAAATATGAAAATTTAATGTGAAAGTCATTTTAATTTCTGGCAGGTCAAAATTTTATTTTTAAAAAAAAAAAAAATTCAAAATGCCAGAGGGGGAAAAGCAAATGAAAAGACTATTGAATCAGTTCTAATGGATTTAAGACAAAATGAAATATTTGAAGCAGTTCATTTGACCTGGAAAATTTCCCCTTTGAATATATACACTTCCATGTTTCATCCTAATTTGAGCTAAAAAGATTGGAATTTGTCACAGTCAAATTTCAATTATATCCAGTTATATTCAAAATTCTTCTCACTGTCAGACTCTCAATCCTTCTCTACTAAGCACAATCAAGACAAAATGCCTTCTAAAAACTTTGCTGGCCATACTGGCATCACTGAAATTAAGTAGCTGGTGAAAATTATGAATAATACATACAGTTGTGCTTATTACTAAAAGATATTAAAAGAATGACTGGAATTTTCCAGTGGTTTGGGTGAGCAATGAAGATATTTTAGTAGACCTGAGTTGAGAAACAACATTGGCTCAAGTGATCGTGCCTTGATTCAGTTTACGTTAAGTGGGAGAACAAACACAAGTAAAGCTGGAACTAATGTTCTCCATTTCAAAAGGGCAAACTCTGATGGACTAAGTGCTCTGAGCGCCTTGGCCGCCGAAGTCAACACACTGTGTGTCTCCGGTCCTTGGATGAGAAGAAGCCAGAGGCTTCATCGAATCACTGGTGCTAATAAGATCTCAAAGCTGTTTTCCTAGCAAGAGGGGGAAAAGACGAATCTATGGACCTAAAGGCCACTTAAAGAGCCTTTAGCTCAGACTTAATAAGAGTATTGACATTGAACAGGAGGGCAAAGGGAATATAGATAATGGGAATGAGGTTTTACCCCATTGTAAACAGCAACAAAAATGTAAGAGCTTTATCATCTCCACTTGGGAGGAACTGGATAATCTCTTTCAAAATTCAGACAGAACTGGCACATGAAACTACAGGAGCAGTCACAGGTATTCATGAGAAGCTTAGAAACTCATGGGATTCGAAAATAGCAAATGCAGTACCTACAGTTAAGAGGGAGAACAAAAAAAAGATCTGACAATTACATGTTAGTCTGACCTCAAACATCTGAAAGCTTTGGAACAGATTCTGAAAGAAATAAGTAGTTTAAGTCATGAAGATAAACCGGGAATGGATTAAAAACATTACCAAAGCATTTTGGTTTGCTAGCAGTAGGTTGTTTTAGACTACCTTGGTAGGATTTTTAAAAGATTAATGATTTTCAAGACAAAGGAAGTATGGTAGGTATAATTTATCTGGGCTTCAGAAAAGCATTTAATCAGGTGTCAGGTGGGAAATCATTTCTGAAACTAGAGAAAATAGGGTTGCACAGAGGAACTGTTGAGTGGGAGCCTGCTGAAAGGAAGACTACCATTGGCAGTACTGCAAAGAAAACTGTTGAACTGAAGGAAAGAAGGAAAGACATGAATTACGTTTCTCCAGGATCAGTTTTGGGATCTTTCTCCTTTCTCTATTTCCCAATGGGCTGGATATGAACAAGGAGAGTGTTTGCTTTTGGGATCCCGAGTTGGATACTGATGATTGCCTATAACTAGAGGAAAGTGTTAATACAGAAGAGAATCAGAACAGCAGACAGAAAGCATAGATGCATTTGAGGAATAGAATAAAAGATAAGTAATCCAATAATATGCAACACAAGCTCACGCACTGATGGACTGATACCATAGCTGCAGTAAACTGAGCTGTCATCAGCTGAAGATGACTGTGATGTGGTTAAGCTGGTAAAGCAGCTAATAAAAGCACGAATGGGTCTCAGTTGCCAACGGGACTCACCCCTGCAAAGGCAAAATCCAGCCCATGACAAGCAAAATAATCCCAATAGGAACAGGAAAGTGATAAGATAACTATTAGAAGCAGTGATGGGATATGAAATACTGTCTACTCCTCTGCATGCCCACATTAAAATAACCAGAAGTTCAAACTGAAATTGATGTAGAAACGGCTACTAAGATATCTGGGAAACAGTCAGTCTTACTAGAGAAGCTGGAGTTTGGCATATTTAGCTAGCAAAATGGAGACTGAGGCCTACAGAACTGCTCTCTGTTAATATATGGAATGTAAATATCTTTTTTAGGAGAAAAAATAAGTCGGCTTGAGCCATCCACTGGTTAAAAACAATTGGGTAGAAACTGGCCTCCAATAAATTTAGAAAATCTAGAAATTAAGAAAATTAGAAAAAAGACCTTCTAACCCAGTCACATCATTCCAAATGGAAGAGCAGAATCAACCCATGAAGCTGACGGCTCCTTTCAATGAATAAGCTTTGTCCTTGTATGTCAGGATTTATGTGACATGATGCCTGCATAGCATGATTATTCTTAACCCTTTCCCAGACTGATGTTCTTGTTTCCAGCTATGTTTTCAAACAGAAGTTTCCCTCTCCTCCAGAAAGGATTAAAGTTCTGCACATACAGAGTCATATGAAATATAATGTACGGAAAATTCCTTGTAATTGAAAAATGAGCAACAGGAATTCATTCAGGCAGTGAAGGAAAAAGTCACTTTGAAGGGCAGAGAAAAGATTGCAGAGATGGTAGTGTTGGAGGACATTGGTTGAAGTGGTCTTTACCATTATTATAATCTCTGCTCATGAGCCCTCAGCATCGCAAGGAGTAAAATGCAAGTTATGGATGGCCCTATGAAAGGCTATTGAAATAAACCCTTTATTTATGACATCATTGTCCCTTTAAAACGTAAATACCTTGCTTTTTCAGATGATAGAAATTAAACAACCTGAAACCCAGGGGGAAATGACATTTGATGTCAGGAATATTGGAAACATCCATAAAACATGTTGGTTAGATGGCTGGAGGAGAAAAGAAGTGTAGTAGAGAAGTGACAAAAGAGCTCGGAAATAATCCTGCTATTAGCAGGGAGAAAAGAGAAGGTAATAAAATTGGGAAGCCAATTAGGCAGGAAAAGGGCACAAAAATACTATAGGAGAAGGAAAGCATAAGCAGAAGAAAAAAACAGTAAACGGGATACTACAGCAACATCCAAGGTAATTCTGCTATGAAATACCTAATCAACTTCCTTGGGTACTCTTGGGGAACCTGAAGGGGACCTACCAGAAGTGAATGGAGTCAGTGGAGGATTCCGGTAACTTATCTGTGCCTCTTCTCCCTGCTGTTGATTTCAGCTGCGGAGCCAGTCTGGTGGCTAAGTTACAGGTATAAATCTACTCCTGCTGGTGCTTCTACAGGGCAGTAACCTTTAGCAAAGGGACAGGACAGGTAGTTGGGGAGGACAAGGGAGAGAAACTGAGAGAGATGCTGAGAGAGATACTAAAACTCTGGAGCAAGATGCCTTGAGGGTTACCCAGGACTTGGAGTATTGGAGCACTGTTACGACAAGGGAGAAAATGGATTTTGGAAGCTCCGCAGAGAGTGAGGTAAACAAGCAGTAAGATGTGACAGAGAGCCAAAGCAATGAAGAGGCATAATAATATATAATGCTATTTCAAAACAACAGATGGGAATAGGGAATTGATAGTGAAGCAATTAATACTAGCAATCAAAGAACTAAGCACCTTTAAAATGCACAGTATTTAATAAAAGTCAAGCCAAAGACACACAGCTATTCATAAATTAACAAAGAATAACTTATACAGTGGCAAAAAGGGAGAAACAGCAAAAAACCCCCAAATATTTACAAGGTGCCTGCTGAAGCAGGGTGGCTTTGAGGGGTAAGGGAAGGGTTAGACAGCATCAGGGTAAGGCTTGTAAGTACAACATGAGATCTGTGACTCCCAAGTTGGTCAGCAGCTGGGAAGTCCTTGTAACAGCATGAGAAAGTGCAACTTTCACTGCTGCTCTAATTGCACTGGGAGGTGCCTCCATCAGCAGCTGTGGCTGCCCCAGACCTATAAGGCACTCCAAACGTCAGGCTGCTATTACCTATGTAGGACCTACTCTAAGTCATCGTGTCGTCAGTGCATTCCTCTGAGCTCTCGCTCAGCTGGGGCTTGGTGGGGATGTTCAGGTCCAAACTGCAGCTCCAGAGGACTGCCATTCCACCGTGACCCCAACAAAACAGCTCATGCCAGCGACAGGACCCCATGGCCCAGGTGGCTTTTGTTTCTGTTGCTGATCCTCTAAAATGTAGTTTCCACAGGGGCTTTGGAATTCTTTGTGGTTTTCCCTTCTTCGTCGTTTTCTAACGTTCATTTCTCTTCCACTGCAAATTTTAGCCTAAATTTATACTCCATTTCCAGTAGCTAGTGTTGACATTATAAAACACATATACAAACTCACTGATTCCATACACAAATTCACCCACGGGTGTGCAGCTTTATATAATGCGGTACTTATTAACACAATCTATATAACTATTAGGGATTTGACTGAAGGGAAGTAGCTATGAAAGTAAGAAAGAAAGAGAACTGGAGCTGTGCATTTCTGCCCAGCTTCTGGTGAGGATGTGGGTGTGTCACGAGTTTTTATGCACTCCTTTTGAATAGCTGGCTATAGAAAACCCTCAGTACAATTGTCAGTTGATGTTCAGCAGAGAAACAGGAGCAAAGATGCAGAAGATTAGAAGTGATACATATTGACAGCATCTTATTAGAAAGCCTAGGGATAAAGGGTGTTCATTACAAGCAAATTAAGGAATTGAAGTCACCATTTCTCAGCTGAGTTACAGCAACCTCCCTTTTATTTCCCAGGTACTTCTAAATGCAAAGAAAAAATTAACGTAAACCATGAACACCAGCTAGTGCAACTTCTGATTGGTTGTTATGCCTGGATTGGGATACCTTGGGACCAGAAGGTTAATCTGAGGTGTTTTCCAGCAGTCTAGGGGCAAAACAAATTTGGTCAGATTTGTTCTGGTTTGGGTTTTTTTTTGTTTGCTTCCTATTAGATAACAAATTCTTATCAGGTTGCCAAGATTTTCAATATGACGAGTCATTTTGTGTGGTTTTGCTTGTTGGATATGCTTTTAAGTTGCTGTAATATAAGCATTTGAGAAAACAATAAGGATAAATTAAAAATACGTATTTAAAAAAAGAATTAAAAATGAAAAGAACAGATGTGTATGATGCATGACATGAACTTTCAAATGCAAAGGAAATGCATATATTACTCTATGTGTGTATTATTCTATGATTCTATGATTACGATAAACGGCTAAGTAGTGCATATACATCAGCATTTTCCATTCTTCATTTTCTTCAGACACAATTTAGATATACATAAATTATTTTTCTTTTTGTTTTATCCCTTTTTAAAAATCAGAATATTCAAACATCCTCTTTAAGAAGCAGAAGAGGATGAAAGATTGCATTTGGCAGGTCTCTTTTGTGCTATAATTTGTTTCTTTGTGGAAATGCAGCAAAGGGTGACTTTTATTATGTGTTAGGTAAGAATCTGCATAGAGCAACTTCCAGCTGTTGACCATGCGATTAGGCCGTTAAAGTGCAAAAATCGCTGTTTACAAATACCCATAATTACTATAATTTTCATGCAAAAATCTATGCTCACCTAAAACCAGACCACATGCCAGTTCTTTCCTGGTCAAAATGGCTATTTCTTTCTGTCTTGAAGTCTCAGTCACATATTGAAAAAATATCTGCAGAATAGAATATATTTTGACTGCAGAAATAGATTTTGCATGAATAGACTCCTGAGGCATCCAACAGTTTCAATAATGTTTTCTATTCCAGGGGAGCAAAAAATATTTTTCCTTGATAGCATTTATTTTATATTCACTGCACTGGAATTACTTTTTCAAAATTCTGCCAGCGAAGACTTATCGTATGTGGGTGCCATTGCTGTAACATAAAGATAAGGATGGAGGCTTATTCCACTCATAAGCTCATGAGTCTGTAAATTGGAACTATCCTTCATAGTACAATGCAGTTTACCAGTCCAAATATTTTTCTTAAAGACAAGACGGGAGTTTTTTCTTGGAAGTATTTTCCTTCAGTGACTTAAGGAAGCATATTCACAGACTACTTATGAAAGGAAAGACACAAACAATGTGGCACTGGTTTCTCTGGACAAGGGAACAGTCTGCATTATTTCAGCAGCTTCAGAATCAGTCATTGGAGCAGCTGCCCGAAGCAGGAAAAACGTTGTCTGGGGAGCAGGAGATAAGGTAAGATAGAAGCAAGTACCTCAGAGGAGAGAGCCGCATCCTAATTTGATGATCCAGTGCAAATAAATGGCTCCACTCATTTAAAAAATGGGACAGAATGTATCTGGATCTGAATTTGGATTAAATCATCAGGAATGTTCAGGCCTGTGATTTTGTTGCTGGCAAAATGACTACGATTATTACAATCCAATGTGACAATCCAATGACATTTTACCTAGGGGCAGGCATGCAGGTGAGATTAAAATGAGAACTGACTTGAGCCTTCACCAGGATATTGAATCTAACCCTTTTTGAAGTTAAACATTTTGATATAAAATTTTTCATCTTAAGGCTGACCTGTATTAAAACGACTGAATTCCTGCTGTACTGTGAATGCTTTGTGTGCTACAGTTAAATAGTTCCAGAGATGGGAACCAGATTAACTTTGAAATTTCCATCCTGCTCTTACAAATAGCAGTTTGGCTCCTCTTGTGGCAGCAGAAGTTTGCTGGCAGCCCATGGTATTTTGATCATGGTCCTGTTTAGATCTACTAGGAGCAGAATTAATGATAGAGTGGTAAGGGCCTTAGCAGTTGGCCAGTGCTGTTCCCTCTCCAATGGCATTAGTGATGAGGCTTGAACAATAGCAATCTCACTGGGGAATTGAAGGGAAGAAAAGGCTGGTGATGTCAAGACCCGTCTGGTTCTCTTCAAGCCATTGTGCTGCTCATTGTAATAATAAACCTCTCTTATGTTACAGGCTAAATTATGGGCTTCTTAGAAGTCTTTGCCCAGTGAGGGACAACGTATTGTTCCACAGATTTCTGGCTATAAGGGAACCATAAATTGTCCAGTCTGATCTAGCCTTTAAAAGTTAAGAAGCCGCTACGTTCCATCTGCACACCCCTGCATTAGCCAAAAGATACTAGATAGACAAAAATATCTCAGTTTTTTGGAGGCTCAATGCCAGCAGAGCACAGGAGGTACCAGTGTGCCACCAATGCACAAGGCCTTTGTACCTGCTGGGGCAGCTGTGCCTGGACTTCAACAGAGGATACAACAGGCTGCACAAGGATAAGAAAAAACAAACTTCCTCGCTTGTCAGTCTGTCCTGGAAGGAAATGTCCTCTAATGAGTCCCATGGTTGAAGTCACTTAAAATTGAACTAGAGGTATACCTGAACTCTCTTCCAGTGGGTTCCTGCACCAGCTCACCCAGTGCCCCTCTGTTCACAGCCTAACAGCCTGTATTTTGAGGCAGGGCAGAGGTGTTCCCTGCCCAGTCCTGTAACAAGCTGCTACGTGCAGCTTGGAACTTGTATGGCCCTACAACAGACAGCTACTGGTTCCCAGGAGGACATGCTTGGCAGAGTAGCATTTGCCATTCCAAAAGACCTGCCATTGAACTGTGCATCTGTTAACTCTCTTTCTAAAAGTTGTGTTGCTGCTCCTATAGGTCTCGATATAGAATAAAGTCCTGTTGTTGTAAGTCTGGACCACCAAACCACCAGATCTGCCCCAAAGACCTTACAAAGGACACACAAGATGGAGAGATGAGAAACCAGCAGGGGAAGCCCAAGGTCATGGTGAGATGATAATGACAGATGTAATAAGCAGCAGTAACAACACACAAACTATCATGCCGTTGCCCTTTGTTATCTCAGACTTGAACCCTTGGGCTTTGTTAATTATAACACAGTAAGAACTAAAAGGGGAAATTACCCGCAAAAATAGGATGTTAACCACTTCATCTCTACAGCCACACTGTGTATTTTGTGCTTTGTTCTAATTGTTCAGTAGAGGCTCCATTCAAATCAATGGAAAGTCAGGGTATCCCTAGTGGATTATGCTGTAGCAAAATAGTTTAAATTTAATCTAGGGTCGGATTTAACAAATTTAAAAGAGTGTGAATTCACTGCTAAGTCTAACAGTCCAGTCAATACTTCAAGCTGATAGTTTTTGCTTTGGCATTGCATTTTTATATTCTGACAGAAGGTAGAAATTATGTCCATGATCATCCCATTGTTACTGGCTCTGGTTGGTTTTTCCAAAACACAAAAGAAAGCCAGAAGCTATGTGCTTGAAGAATAGCCATGGGATTTTGGTGCTTCTTTGAAAATGCCATATATGTTCAGTAAAAGGTAGAAAAACACACTAGAAACACAATTTGTGGAATATTAGATTTGAACACAAAATTGGAAGAGCTGCTCCCTGATGCCAACGACCAGCTTCAAAACGCTAACTGGAGATTCAATAAACAAACCAGTTTAGCTCCATCTTCAGAATA
This sequence comes from Dromococcyx pavoninus, assembly GCA_033558185.1. NCBI lineage: Eukaryota > Metazoa > Chordata > Aves > Cuculiformes > Neomorphidae > Dromococcyx > Dromococcyx pavoninus. The sequence goes on along the minus strand of JAUMJL010000002.1, from coordinate 5,716,182 downwards.
TTTTTTCTTCTACTGTCCTAACTGAAAGGCCATTTCTGGATCTCACTGCTCTGCTGCTTAGTTAAGATGCACCCAGTTTCCAGCCTGAATTGATTTAAGGCCAATTTATGCCCAGATACTCTCACATAAGTTTTACCTTTTTGCTTTGACAATTCTCCAGTTTTCCTGATGCCAAGACCTCGGTGAACATCACTTGTGTGAATACACCGTTATACAGAAACAGTCTTCCCTTCACTGCTAACTATCAGAAGAGATTCTGGGGAGGGAGCAGAAACTGATCAGAACTGGGCAGAAATTGGGAAGGGTACATGGGGCTTCTCTGGGGAGGAAAACGTTGAGCAGAGTGGGAATGGGTCTGTGAATTTCTCTCTTTCTCCTTCAAGACCCATTCAGTCAGAACCAGCTGGAGAATCCTGCTTTTCCATCCTCTCCATCTTCCCCCACCCACTTGCACACTTCCTTTGCAACCCGTTGCCCTAGGCCTGTGCCTGAAGATTGCTCAGGATCCTGCCATCTGCTTCTGTTTTTCCAGACAAAATACACTATGTTTCTGAGTTTCCTATAATAGGGTAGGCTGCCCCCTGGTCATTCTGGCAGATCTTCACTCCTCTAGTTCCAACTCCAGATCACTCCTCTTTACGAATATTTCCAAGAGCTTCACTATGCCTCAAGCAGGCACATGCCTGATCCTCCCTGAAACCACCTTTGGCTTCTCTCCAGCCCCACCACATGTGAACTGCCCTGACCATGGACAAATATGTCCCCTTCGCCTGTGCTCTGAGTTACACTTGCTCTGATACAGAAACTGTTTGGTGGTGTGAGTGTTATGTTATTCCTGAATTAACACTCTCCACCTCCCAATGGGCCTTATTAGCCCAGGCACAAACCTCAATTACACAGCTGTATGGTTTCTGTCCCGGAAAAGGTTTGTATCTGGCCAGTTTCAGTATCCATCCATCTGCCCACCTCCATATAGATACAGCATAGTACTCCTGTGATTAGACAGGATACCTTGTCCCTTGCCTTTTCAGTGCTTTCCAGCTGATTATTTCCATCTTGTAGAAGTGGATACTATCAGAGGCTCAAGTGTATGACTCTGTACTGTGTAGGCATTTACTACACACCAGCACACAACTCAGCCCCACCTTAATGTTTTGTTCTACCAGTACATGATTTTTCAGCAGCTACACCGTCAGACAAGAAGAGTTATTTTCAGAAAACTCTGTCATTCATGTAAAGTGATTGCCAAAAACAAGCTCAGAACTTCTATGTGGGTTCCAGACACTTTACCCAACCTTGCAGTGGTGGGGTTGCTAACCCCAAGGTATGCAACACACATGACTGCATGACAAAACCTCAAAGTTTAAAACCATAGTCTGGCAATCATGCCAGATATTTCAAATCAGAGGCCCATCAGATCTTGCTTCACTGCCTCAGAGTTGCGTGTTCTGCACAGACAAAAAAAGACCTTGTGCTCTTGGCATACATTCCTTTGCTGTCATTGTAGCTGCACTTAAGCATTTTTGTATCATTTCAGTTAATGTTACCCGGGTTCAGGTTCTCCCTCCCCCTACTTATGTATGGGCTAAGTGGTTGAAAATATCCGTGAAATGGAGATATACCTCTTCATTTAAAACTGGAACATTTCTAATGATTGCATTAATACCTAGGGTCCTATGGACACCTGAGACATCCTCGGTCCTAAACAGTACAGCCTGAAGAGCCTGCTAGTCAATAAAATAAAATACCCGTTCTCTTTAATTAACATATGAAATAAACACAATCTGTGACACCTAGTGTGCAGCAGCAATTAACAGGCATTGCTTAGTTAAACCTCCTAATACCTCATTTAAATATGCAATTAAGGGATAATTGCCTTCAATCAATAAAAAATTGAAATATTTTGCAGGGACCTTAATTTTTTTTTGTGAGGCTTTCTACTTTGTACTTGGTCTGGGATAAGCCTCCAAGTCTTATATTACATTTTTTCAGCATTCCATTGATTTATGGGTTTTATGCATCCTACCAGCATCACAAGAGTCCAATGCTAACACTAAGCCCATGCAAAGCATTTATTTTTGTGTTATCAGTGATTTCCATTTGCTTTAAACTATTCACTCTAAGTTCTCCCCAGATCATCTCCCCTTTCTGGTCCACACAGACCAAAAGTGTGTCTCTGTGCAGGTCTTTACACACAGAGCTTCCTCACAAAAAAACCTTAGCAATTCTTTTGTAATGCAATTATTTTCTTGGTTTTTAATATCTGCTTGCAAACAAGAGGTACTTCACTTGTGCACAAGTGCTAGCAATTCATATCATATATCCAAGCCCCCCCTTTCTGCCTACACACAAATCCATCCTTAGCAATGTGAGACAGATCTATGAATCAAACCCAGAACAAAGTCAACCATTGCCTTCCCTCCCAAGACAGGAAATTAGCAATGCAAATATATAGGCTCATCTAAGAGGTCCTCGAGTGCACTCCATCATGACACCTCACACCATCATCAGCCACAGAACAAACAGAATAAAAGGGGAAATATTTTCATGATTAATAATTGAATTGTGTGGTTAAAGAGACAAGACCTGTGAAAGTGAGTGAGATGGAAAAAAAAAAACAGGACATAAATTCTGACAGGCATTTACAGGCAACTAATGAGCACCAAAGAAAACGGTGTACTATACTGACAGGGAAACCTCAGTGCAGACTAGGATCCACGCTATTTTAGAACTAGCTGTGTAGGGTGCTAACATCACGTTATCTCAACATATTGTGGAAATTATTGCTGAAGTCATAACCTCCATCTGGACGATTTCTACCATGAAGGAAGGCCAATGAGGAAGTGTTGCTCAGGTTTAAGAAATAAGAGTTCAAAACTGATATGTTCTGCGACTGCATTTAAATCATTTCACCTCTTCAAGCCACTCGTTCCCATCATGCTAGCTTTTCTGCCCTGAAAGGCTAGCTGAGCCAGCATCAAACAAGGGTCACATCCTTGTCACAGCTTTTCACTTGTCTAAGTGATAAAACCAAGCACACTCTTAATTAACAAATGATACCAAACAAAACAAGACTAGATCTTGCTGCAGTCTCTATAAAATGCACACATTTTCTGTTGGACATCTTTAGTGTCATTTAGAGGTTTTAGACATTGCAATTGAGACATCAGTGTGGCCTATATTGGTGCTACCTCCAGAATTAGAGCACTGCATAATGTAAACCAAAGAGCCCAGCTGAAGTTTTTTACCCAGTTTTCAATACAGAGTCTTGCTCAAGTGGTATATTCATTTATGTTTCCTTTCCTCTTCCTCCTTTCATTATAATACTCTCACTGCCATGGTTTAGATGATGGTTGGTGTTAGTGTTGGGTTATAGGTTGGACTTGATGATCTCAGAGGTCCTTTCCAACCTTATCATACTGTGATACTGTGATACTGTGTGATACTGTGATACTGAGTGGTTCAGTGACATCTACCTGATGTCTTGAAATAAGTACATAAAAACATGACAAATATGGAAATCATGTATATAAACATAAAGATGATGCAAAGGAACTACTCAGGGAAGAGCAGAGTACCTTCTTGATTGCAACAAATCCAAATTTTGATTATTAAGAAGAGCTGGAAATATTTCAAGCAATAATGAATGTTATGATTTCCATCGCTTTTGGAACACCCATTATTTCTTCTACTTTCTGACTCACTCAGAGTTTTACCTCCTCTAGTCAGTAGGTGATTGCTAGATTTAGTTAGGTGATTTCTCCAGCATCCAACATGTTTTTTCAAGATAAACGTCTGATTTTTTTGTTTGACTAGCAGAAGTACTTTTGCTCCCTACTTGGTTGTACGCAATGGCTATCATTAGGCATACATTATCATTCTTAGATTCTTACAATGACAGATGTCCTGCAAAGAACCAATGATATTATCTATGTTAGATGATCTACAGAGAACCAGGATACAGAAACTGTAGTTCTCCAGAAATACAGACACGCCATGAGCTGAGCGAAAGATCTCTTTGAGTTCATGGTAATTGGTACTGTGAGTTTTCTTCCAGTGTTGTTTTTTTTTGCTCATCTCATCCAGCTCTTGAGAGCTTTTTTTATTTATGTAAACATGTCACCACTTCTGGTAGTGGTGAATATGTGTCTGCAACCATAAGTCTTTATAAATAGAAGTCTTTATCAAGAGATGATTTTGAATGACTTGCTCCAACAAAGCGCAAAACTTCACTGAATATTAGGCAAGAATTAACTGTTAAGATGCATGAAATATTTGCCTCTTCATTGGCCTGGTTTTAGCTTTATATTGTCCAGTTAATTGTGTAGAGATTTAATGTGAGCTTCAGAAAGGCTTTTTTCAAGAGCCCTGGAGGAAGATTCCCAATTGCTGCCTACCTTCACGCAGATTCACTCATCTCTCTCAGCCGGACATGGGGGAAATTAGGTGTTCAGCCTACTTGTGTTCAGCTCCTTGGAGCTGAGACTAGCAAGAAAAGCTAAAGAACTCTATTTGTCTTCTGTGATTTCAGATGTGGACACATGCTTGCCATAAACCCAAGAGGTTATCTCTGTTCTCCCAGCATATAATGCTCACATACCGATCAACACCGGAGAGCCATCATATGGTTGCAGCTTTCACAGACTGCTAGGCCAGGCCTGACCAGGATAGATCATCAACCAGTTACAAATTGAGTGAGCTAAGCTAGTCCCTCCGGGCAGCTATGAAAGAGAAGCCATATATGGTCAGTGTGGTTACTTTATTATTATGAACGTACAGGCAACCGAGTCCTGAAGGATCTCTTTCATTTCTGTATAAGGTCACAGAGGAAAAATCAGCGTCTCTCATTTCTACCTGCCCCAGTGAAAGGAGTGGATTGGAATGGATATAATTGAGAGCAAAATTAGCTTGCAATGCGTAAACTTTGTCCTGTGTTACTTGCACACTGCTTTCCATGTGCAAATTTATACATCAGCTGGTAAATGCTGCACCAGTTGAGAGACAGAGAGAGAACAACGTGTGTATTTTTGCTCTCTTATCTGCCATCACTTTACATCAAAAGCAAAAGGAGTGACTCGAAATCAAACAACTTTTCAGGAATCAAGCTGCAAAACGTCATTACCTAGCCCATCTCTCCAGTAACTCTCCAGGAGGATGTAGTAGCCTCAGAAAAACTGCTTTCCATCTGGTCCTACATTTTCACAGAGAATCTAAACAAACAATATTGTGAGCATAGTAAGAATATATTGCTTGGTAGTAATGAAACCAGATACCACAGTGGAATTCAAATGCACTGTCACTTCATTACAACACCAGCCTGGATCTTTACAACATCAGCTTGGTATTTCCAATGGACATATGGGACAAGAAGTAGTTCCTCATCTAGAAAGACATGAGCTTTCCCTTGATGATCTTGGTGATGTGTTACATCTGCCATCCCTCGTGGATGTCTTGGACACCATGGGGCATTTGACATTTCTGATTAGGCAACTGAATTTAGTCCTCATGTTGAGAAATGTCTTCAGTAGCATACTAGACAAACAGTAAAAATACAACATTTATTCAAGGTTGGTCTTTATGGAAAAGCTAAATAAATGCATTAGGAACCCCAGGGCACATAGAGTGGGCTCACAGATGGGACTGAGTTATAGAATTGGTCTTTTGTTCAGGTCTGAAAGCGTGGCTAGATTAGACGATTTAATGCCATAAACCCTTTGGCAAGGCACATTAATCTGATGTCCTGGCCAATTTGTGTTGAAAATTATTTGAATTAATTACTCTTTCTTTCTTAAACTGCTGGGTGGTATTTCTGTGCTCCTTCCAGGAGTTTTCTATTGCAATTCAAGGAATATGAGACTACCCTCTTGTCACTATCCTTAACGTATCTCCTTCTACAGTAACTTAGTTTCTGCTGAGTGAAACATACTATGAGAATGAGGAATTCAAACACACAGGCTGAGGGGTATATTTTTCCCTTTAAAGTGAGTCACAACAACTCAGTCCTACACCACTAATGGTACTAAAACACAGGGATGGTACTTTGTAGTTTGCATGTACAGACTGACGCCTTTGAAGCACAAATAATCTGCTTTGGTCTCCAGCTATGATTAGGAAGACTTACACATCCCTGGTGCATAACACAGTGGCAGGAAATAGCTCCTAAAAGGCTGCAGTTTTGCCGTTTAATTTTTTTAATTACTGTTTATTTAGGAAACATAAATACTTTTACAAATCATTACCATGTAAGTATGAAGCACACACTATTTTTAATTAAAAAATCAAGCTAGCACTTTTTCACTGAAATCAATGCACAGAGCCACTCTTTCGAAAGGACTTTGCAAGGACAACTATCTTCACCATTTAGGATGCCTTCATTCGGGGGAATTCTTTGTCCTGATAGGCAATGCCATTTGCAGTTCAGGAAATCCTCAATTGTGTTAAAGGTTGCATGAATCCAAAGCAAAGGGGAATGGCAGGGGACTACCTAGTTTGTCTACCCAGAGAGGGCAGAGTTCAGGAAACAAATGCTGCCCCAGCACTGAAGTGCCTCCTCAGAGAGCTGCTGCTTCTGTGTGAGAGGAGTTGCTGTTAAAATATATCTGGGCTTGAAGCTTTCCAAGATGTTCACCTCCAGGAGATTAGTCAGGTAGTATTAAAACTCTGCATGAAAATGTGAGTATTTTTCTCAAGAGCTATGTATGGCTGAAACAGCAAACTCTCCCCCCAACTGGGGGTGGTTTTTTTGGAAATTATTTTTCCCTTTGGTTTAAATTTTTTTTCTAATTTTTCTTTTTCCATGTACATTCAGCTTAGTTGATTGGAAAGGAATAATAAGAATGCTGGAGGACCTAAAACCCTGAGGAAACCCAAGCTGTATGCTAAGTTGGTGCCTACCAGCAGCTTTAATCTCAGTTAGTCTAATTTGTGAATGTTTGTTTGTTTTTCCTTATTCACAGCCCAAGCTAAACCAAAAACTTAACTCGGAATAGTAATAATAAAAACTTGAGGCTGAAGTGCTTCTTTACCTTTAGAGAAAGACTTCATCTTCAATTGAATCACCTTTCTGGTAAAGCATCACAGACCTAGGCAGGCAGCCCCACAAGCTCTCAGTTTACGGAGTCTTAACTGAAATGGGGTAAAACAGGATAAAGGAAGTCAGGACCTGAGAGATCTCCAGGACCATTCCCTGCCACCACTGGGGCCATGGTCTGGAAGGCCACTCCTTTAAACTGGTGAGCTTCCTCAAAAACCAGAGGTTTTCCTGTCTCAGGTTTTCCAAAAGCTCTCATCCTACGTGAGAAGATCCTGAGAGGTCTCAGCCTTTTTTGTCCCACCCTCCAGCACAGGAGGTCAGAGGGTAAAATTCAACCTCTTCTCTGCAGGGACTACCCTGTAGAGGTAGGATTCACATTTACATGGCCTTGTTGTTATTAATCCTGCCTTCATATGCACTGTATCTCCCAGGATAATAATTTTCAGAGAGGATGCAACATGTGTACACTGCTGCCCTATAGGAAGAGGCTCGCGCTCTGCTGCAGATGGGGTTCCACAGGAGGACACAGGGTGAGCAGCACCCAGGTCATAGATGGACCTCAGCAGGCATTTGCCTCTTCTGCCTCTGTATAAAGCCTGTCCCTCATGCTGCAAGATCAAGGCTGGCAGCTGGTAAGTGCAATCACAGCCCTAATAGCTGCATTGTGTGTTAGCTATGGTCTAAAGCAAGCAGAGAAGCACAAATTTGCTTTAATACTTCTCACACATAGAAATGGTGAGTGCTGACTGAAGAAAGAGTGTGACAAGACAGATGTTTTAGCTTTTCCATTGATCTAGAAGAGATCATTCTACAAGAGGTGAAACACCATCCAAACTGCTTTGCTGCAGAGCCACATCAGCACCCAACCCTTAGCACACCTGAAATGTGTGAATAGGACTGGGAATGCATGAATCCAATTGACAGTCCACAGCTGTAGTAAACATTTACTACCTCAAGAGAAACACCCACCACAAAGGCTGCTTCTCACTTCATGTCTCTATCCCCTATCCAAGAAAAAGGAACTCACTCTAGGTTACCCAGCTGTTGTTTTCACTTCTCCAGCCACCACCACCCTCTTTCCGCAGCCCCAAATTAATGTTCCTCCTAAAGCTGTTACCCTCTGCAAATTCTATCATTTCCAATGAGTCTTGTGCTGTAATTTAAAAGATAACTCGCTCCTGTTTCCAGCGTTTTAATGCATTTTATTTTTTCTACAAGCAATATACGTGTGTAATTAATAAACAATTTAGTATGTTGAGGAACCTAGGAACTTGGCAAATGTTCTGGGGATATGAAATCTCAGGAAAAGCAGCACATTATAAGAAATAGTAAGTAATTACTTATGTAAGCTTTTCTTTTTAAATTCTAAGAACATTAGCTACTAATTACCTACTAATTACCAGTACTTCAGCAGGTGTTTGCACTTAACTGTAGGCTAAAGCCCCTGTGAAAAACAAACCCCTTACACTCCCTCTCAAGATTAAAGCAGAATCCCACTGGACTTCATAATACAGCATAGGTGTAGCGGAGCTGTTTACATGCCAGTCCTTTAACCACTTGGCTGCATAAGGTGAAAACAGGCTCTAGTTTTTCCCTTGGTTTTTTTTCTGCCAAACTCAGGAGATAACAAACAAAATCAAAAGGTTAAAAGTAAACCATGATTAACACTTCTTCATCATCTGCACATTTATCTCACTCGGTAGTGACCTGGCAGATGAACATTGATCCATGACTTCTGATCATGGATAGAGCTGGCTAAACAGAGAGAATAAAACCCTTTCTGTGAAAAGTTCCCTGAAGTAAAAAAAAAAAAAAAGATGCAGAGCCCTCAGCTGGTGTAAGACGGTTTAGTTTCAGCAGTGTCGATATCTGAGTCAATACTTATTCCATTTGAGGAACTGGCTTGCTCTTCAGATCCAATCTCTTCATGCATCTTTTGGAAGACTAATTCATAAAGCGTTTTACTCAAACAAGCATATACAAACAGTAAACTTCAAAATTATAAGCATAGGTTCAAGTTTATATCCCTGGCTGCTTAAAAGTCAGAATTCAGGTTTATCCAGTTACCAAAAAAAACACTTTACTATTGGTGGAAGAAAGACATCAGACGTCAAGAAGTCCAGGTAGGGAAGAGGCGCCTTCAGCAACATGTCACGGTGCCCAGGCTGCGATTTCTGCAGAGGACCTAAGGGACAGATGAAGGGACTGAGAGGCACACCTTGAGGCTATATTTTTCAACAAAACAGTTCACAAATGAATAATTCCAACAGTGCTACTAATACAATTCTGCCTTTTACCCTTCCTGAGAGTTGTAATATTTATTTCAAATATATAGTTGCTTGTTTCACTTCTGCAAAGATTTCTTCTTCTCACTGAAAAACAAGACTAAAAAGCAGATAGTGGAGGTAGTTCAGATCATCACCATTTTTCTGTGGATTCCAGTTAGACTACAGGTCCCCTCCAGATCCATTTTTTACTGAGGTGTTAGAAGTAGTGACTGTGCTGTGAAGTATTAGGTCACAGTGGTAGAAGTGCTCATGCCTGCAGCTAAGTTTTCTGAACAGCACATCTCTATTAAAACAATAGGAACTGCAGGAGACTAGACATAGATGAAAATCTGAACCTTTCATTCAGGTACTTAAAGGGGAGCTTCTGGCTGCTAGTGTATTTTAAGACCTGAGCTCCACAACTGAGAAATTAAAAGCTGCTTTGACATACAAGAGAACCAAACGAGACCATGAGGCTTCTGAGAAAATTATACAGCTCAAGCTTGGTGCCTTCCATCCAAGGCTCTCAAAACCATATATAAAAACTAATGAAATAGTACACCTGGGAGGTAAGTCATTGGTGTTTCACCAGTCAACAAGCTGAGGCTTTGAGGTGAAAAAATATCCTAATGTCATTAAAAAATGGATTTAAATGTCATTTGTTCTTTATATAAAAACACTTTCTTTTCTCTTCTTTTTTTTTTGCTTGAGGTTTATGGTAAGATATTCAGAGGACCTGAATGGTGGGAATAGTAGCTGTGGTCTGGTCATTGGGCTGCTCCTAGACAACATGTGAAGCTACTTCAGTCCTGAGAAGAGACTTGTATGCCTAAAAGCTTGCCTGTTTTTCACATTGTCTCAGGTGATCTATCCTGAAACAAATGTAGCTGACTCATCATACGCATTTATAAGATAACACCATTTATGTTCTCACATGAGGGCCTTACCAAAAACCACCATTAAGGAGGGGAGGTTAAGAACCAGGAATTTCTTAGGTATAATGAGTTACATGAGCCCAAAGAGAGATCCAGCAAGAACCAGAGCCAACTCAAGGTAAGAGGTGCCTGAGCTCTGGTGTGCCACGAGGCTCTGCAGACTCTTCCTCCACAGTTTGGTTGCTGGTGCTCCAGGTGAGGCTGTGGGGTGTAGGACCAGGATACTGGGAGAAAGTAGGGAAAAGCCGTGCTGAGGCCTCTCACCTTGGCCCAGGAGCTGTATCTACACTCTGGAGACCTGGGCTGCAGTTGACTCTGATCCTGTCACCAGGCCTGCTCTGCTTTTTTTGCTGGGGTAGCGTGGGGCCGCGTCTCGCATGGATAAGGGCACTGCCCTGCCAGCTGTGCTGCTGTCCATGGCCCTCACATACTCTGCAACACAGCCCAACAAGGGATGAGAGCACTGGGGAAAAGGGGGGGCAAGTGTTGTGGAAATGTGACACTTGACACTCTCCCTTCCATCAGAAATCAGTTACTCGACTGCCCCATTAGGCACTCCTTAGTGTTGGATAGAGGGTTGCACAGGGAAAATATCTATGATGCCCAGCAAGGAGCAAATGACCGTTTGAGGCATCTTGGGTTTCACAGTTAAATTTGTTTTACTCGTTATTTTCTTATTTATTTTGCCCCATTCTCACTGTCTTCCACGTGGTTCCCCTTGGTAGGATTTCACTGTCCCAACAGCACCTCGATAACATCAAGGCTGAATACCTCCTACATGTGTCATGGGTACTATGGATGCCGTGGCCAGGTAACATAATTTCAGGGCATACAGAAGCAAACTGCAGAGTGTTTTTTTCCTCATCTCTTTTATTCAGTCTCAAAAAAGAGAGGAAAAAATGCAGAGCCAGGATTTTAGGCCTGCATTTTATAATGTAATTGAAATGCCAGGAGACTGAAAAAATTCAATGTTGATGAAGAAACGGATGTTAGTGCAATGAAGAATAGCTCCGTCTTTGTCAGTCTGCAGTCTTTTATGTGTCACAGGCTGTCACTTTCTATTGCATTTCAACTGACTAATTACTCCAGTTTATTAAAAGTGAATATGAATTCACATTTTTTACTTTGCCATGTTCCAAGCGTTATCAGGAGCTATTACTGAATGATAGATCTCACAGTTCTAGGCTTCCTCATGTGAGCAAGTACAGAGCAAAGCTACCTCAATATCAATGAAAACCAGATATATTCATTTAAGGGGGAAATATATACTCTGTGCAGTGTATGTTCACATCCAAGCATTAATCACCCTGGTGTGTCCCACATGGCTCAGTGTATTATTAGAACCTCACTCACAGAGAATAAGAGTGTCTGTAAGTGATGGTGTTGGAAGGGTTGGACTTGAATTAAATGTACTCGTCGCTTCCTAATGGGGAGGTATTTTCTGACAGCTGTAATGAAAACTGCTGCTCATCAAAAGGTGCTCTGTGTCCTAGCTCGCAAATCCAACCTCAGCTGCAAGTTGCACATTTAAATTTCAAAGTTTTTATCTCTAGACACACTGGAGTGCACTTATAAGTGCTGTGGAAGGGTCAAATTAGATGAAATCAAAGTCTCGCTTCTACTGAAGAGGCAATTTTAAGCTTTCACAATTGGATCTGCGTGTTGTTATAGGCTAAAAAACCCTCATCATCAAAAATAGGGATTTCTAGAACACCGTAATTATCACTTTGATCTGCGCAACTCAGTTCCAGTGCTAACTACAACATTAGAATTTCCTCATTCTGTATAACATAACACATTCAGATAAAGGGATGCATAGACTTCAATAGTTCTTGCACAATCGATACTCTCATTTATTAATGCTGGTCCGTCACACCTTCTTCCACCTTTGTGAGTATGCAGTCAGATTTTTTGGAAGGAGATTTTGTAGGGATGTCTGCATTGGCTTTGAAGAAGCAGGGTGCTGGTACAAGCCTTCCATGTATTGGCAATAATAACCAATAAGAGGAATAACAACGGCTTAGGTAGTTATGTTAACAACAAGTGCCGGGAAAGAATGGCCTATCAGGTCTTGGAAGGAAATGCCATTTTGCCTGGAAGTATATCACGCACCGTCAACAGGAAAAGGAAGAGAGTTTCATTCTTCTAGCATTTTTCCTAGGGGGCATTCATTGTTTATAACAAAATGCAACTATTGTATGTTTTCCTACGACTTGAGATATTTACCACTTCACATGCTAAACAAAATGTTCTTTCATTAGAACATAGTTGAAAGAAGAAAAAATATATTACAAGGCTGTGGTGGCGGTGGCCTTGTCATCTTGCACATTTAAAAAAATGAGACCGAGGTGTACTTTTTACAACATGCCTGCATGAAGAGAAGCAGCTGGGGACACACTCGCACTGCCTGGATTCCAAGCAGGGCAGCTTGATGAGCATGCTGGGAGGTAGAAGCTGTGCAGCTCGCTGCTCCAGTGTTTTCAAGTCCTCGGGGTATGATTAATTTTGTATAGGAAATTTAAAGGAATGGCTGAAGCGATCTCATCATGGGTTTGTGCCTAGGCTGACATGCTCATGACCACAAACAGAAGACACATCCTGAAGCATCCATCCCATTCCCAGAGAAAAGCAGCTCCCTACCTCTTGGTTTAAGGGTGGAGTGAGATCAGTCTGGCTGTACCCATAAACAATGACAGGATTTGGCATCAATCTACAGCTGAGAAAGTTGATGACCCTCTTCTGATGGGAAGAGAGGAGGTTCTCTGCAGGCTGGATCTGCTATTCTGAGGAAGCAGGTCGGGGAGGAAGGGATGTTGCCTGACTTAGCCTGAGATACTACCAGAGGGTGTTCAGGTTTTTCTGATGCACTGACTCCGCGCTGTTCATCCAACAAACTGCTAACCTAGTTAGAAGGGCTTTAAAGTAGGATCAAGGGACAGGTTGACTAGGGAAAAAAAAATAAGTGAGCATAAACAAGAGCAGCCTGATAGGGGCCTAAAATTTCAGAGGTTTTGGTATTCATAATAGGGTCACAGGAGAGACACGGAGGGTAGTGAACCCTTTAGATGTCTGTATACTAAGGTAAGAAACATTTGGGATAAACAGGCGGAGCTGGAAGTCTTAATACAAGATCAAAATTATTACTTAATTGGCATAACAGAGTCTTGGTGGGATAAATCGCGTGACTGGAATAATAATATGAAAGGAAGAACAGGCAGGGGGAAAACAGGAGGGGTGTTGCCTCAGCCTAGATACATTTACTTGCTGGAAGCCTGGCATGTAGAAAAGATTAAAACTGCCTGGAAGTTTTATAGGTAGTAGTTATAGAGGAAAAGAACTCAGGTATTTACATGGTGGGAGGGCCACTACAATTGGCCACAAACCTGATCAAGTGAGAGAAGTTTTAAATGCTAACAAGAGGGCTTTGACAATGCTGGAAATAGAAAGTCCCTGCAGAAGGAGACAGACTAACCAGCTTATGTGTGGGGTGCACAGAAGCAAGAAGCCATGTTCGGATATTATGAACTGAATATGAAAGATTACCAGGAGTATGTAGAACTGGAAAAGCTGACACAGACTGAAGCAGCATTAGACAGAGGTGCCAGGGGTAAGAAGAAATCATTCTGCATGTGCATCAGCAAGAGGTACGCCAAGAGCATTGCTGACTGAATGATCAAGAGGCAAAAAAGTCTCAAAAACATGCAGAGAAAGCCTACGTGTGGAAATTCTGCATCTTCATCATTAAAAAGTCAGTTGCAAACATGTGGCTGGCACCATTAGAATCAGAAACAGAAAAAGATTTTTGCCTAGAAAAGGGAAAGAATCAGTAAAGGGTATTCATTTAAGTTCATTTTTTCTAAAATCCTTTGGGTGTGATGAATTTTATATAGGAGACTAAAAGGACTGGCTGAGGCTGTCTCAGAGTCATTAGTAGTGTTTCTGGGAACTTGTGGAAAGGGAATGAAGAACTAGACCTCTAGAAAAGCATGATCTGCTTTTATTTAAGCAAAACGAGGAGTTGAGGAGTTCTTGAAGAAGTCAAATTAACTTCAAACCTCAGAAAAATTCTGTAAGAGGTAGAGCATCTGGAAATCAATATTTATGTATCATACTATGTCAAATGAGCCTTATTTTCTTTTCTGACTGTGTAATGGGCCTTGTGGGTAAAGGGAATTAGTAGACGATATGCACCTTGACTTTAGTGAGGTTTTGACACTATTTTGCCTGATATAGTCATAAGAGATTAGAGAGCAGATAGAGAATGTTTTAGATTGCAATTACAGTGGTTTATGATCAAAACAAAAGCATTTGTCATGAAATCCTGTAAAAGTCTGATCTGGGTCTGATGCAGTGCTATGCAGCACAATGCTTGTACACCTGCAGAAGACATGGCAAGTAAAACTTCAGTGCAATTTTAACCCAAATCCTGTTTTTCCATTACAAAGTAATCTTGTAGCTCTTCTCAGAATTGATAAGCCTCTGGTGAAAATCTATGTCTAGCCTTAACTGGGGACAGGGGAGGGAAATTTTAGAAAAAAACAAAGACAATGAAAAGGATGAGCAAAAAGTGACTTTGGAAGAAAGATTTAAAAATCTAGAGTTGTTTAATCTAAAGAAGAAAAGGCTGAGAATGGATTTAATACTAATCCTTAGGTATGTAAAAAGTTGTTAAAGGGCATAGGAACGCTCTATCACATCCATAGTGAAGGAGTTCAACCACAGAAGCAGAGAGTTTCAGGTTTGACTTCAGGAAACCTTTCTAACCAGGACTATAATGAAATGGGAGAGGTTGCTTGTTGAGGTTGTAGTATTTCTTTCAGTAGAGATCCTTGAGCCCTTGTCAGAGGTGACATAAGTAAGGCAAAATGCCATAGAGTTACAAAGAACGCAGATGAGGAGAATAGGTGACTTCCTAAGATATTTCTCTGACAATTTTTGCCTGGTTTTATGTTATTTTAAGTTTCAAGCTATAGAAAGCAAAGTGCTTTAGTTAGCTTCACTCAGCTTCTGCAAAACTCTCCGCTTGTAACTCAGATTTTAAAAGACTCCATAGGGTTGAGTTTAAAGTTAGACAGTTGTATTTACAGAGAGATAGCAACTGAGCAACTTGGGTATGAAGGAGTATCAGATGCTGCTAGGTGCTGTGCAAATCTAACAGCCCATTCTGACAATGTAGAAAGGCTAGCGTTTTCCTTTACTCAGGAGATGATGGAGTTGAGCCCTCCCAGGTCCTTGTGGAGCCCAGTCTTGCATCAGTGTCAAGTTTTGGATTCCTACAATGCTCCTCAAGCAAAATTTACCTCTTTAATCTATTATAGTGATCCACCCCAGCACCCATTTCATTTGTCTTTCTCATAAGAGTAGTTCCATAAAAGCTCCATGTCATGATTTCTTTTGCCAGAGTAGAGGATTCTAAGCCAGGTTTGAACGTGGTAGTCAGATCTCTTTTTTTAATGCGGTAAAATTATGAAGTACACGAGGCAACAGGCTTTTTGTAAAACGTGGTGGGAGGGGACGTAGTCTTGAGCAGGGGAGCATTAGCCTGAGCTGTGGGAGAGCAAGGCCTGACAGTGAATTACTTGTGTGGTGCTGCGCAGCCATTTGTCCCCGCTGAGCTGCCAGTACTGCAGGATTAGCAGCATTGCTTCACTCAATGGAGTAGTTCTGAGAATAAATATGTGCGGTGCCTAAATACAGTTGTGACTGAGTCTAAGCGCCTAAGGTGGATTTTCTGGTATAGATGGAAAAGGACATGTTCTGATCTCCATTCATTTCAAGTTTTGTATTTGGCACATTAACCATTTGGTCCACATAGGAGCAGAGTTGAATGTGGTAGTGTCACAGAAGCCCGCACGTCTCCTTGTAAGAAGGACTCAGACTTTGATCACATAGAAGTGCTTACTCTTGTACTTAGCTTTGAGCATCTCGAGAGTCCCAGGGCCCATTCAGCAAATTACTTACACACAGGGGATCAAATCTTGCTCTGTTAAAATCAACAGAAGTTTCACCCCAGGCTCCAGCAGGGCTGAGGTCTCTCCCCAGCTTCTGTCCCATTCATCTCAGAGATGTGCAAATACATGGTTTAGTGCTCCACTGAAACAGGATGCTTCTTCTGGAGGAATTACATGGAGAATCAACAGACATGCTCCTTGCTCCGAAGTTTTTGCAAGCTCAGTGTCTTCCTGCTCTTAGAGAACCTCAACTTCATAGTCCTTGTCTCTGTTGGAGCATGATGCCCCTTTAGACCTTTTAGAAGTGCTGTATGAGCTCTCTCTAACCTTATTCACTAATGCTTACATGTGCCAGCGAAGTCCTGTTTCAGTGGTGTTATTTAATATTGTTCATTTGGACCAGCCTAAGTCAGAAAGGAGTTACAGGATCAGCTTTGCCGCTAGAGCCTAGAGGACAATAAAAACCAGTCAACAATGCTGGGCAGGTTGGAGAGGGGATGGAACAGTACATGGTACAACCGGAACCACAAGGAAACGTGGCCACAGCCACAAAGGATTTCTTGAACTCCTTTAGACAATTGCTATCTTAGCAACTGACACAGATGCTCTTTTTTTTGAATATTTCTCTGCAGAAATTTTTGCTGCGTGCAACTCTTTTTACATTTGGCACTGCCATGAAGGAATTGTTAATACACATCTCTTCAAAGGTGTTGGCTAAACGGGTGTATACTCCACAGCAGAGCCTTTTAGGAAAATCCTACTCTATCTAGAAAAAAAAGAAAAAGCATTATATCTCAGGTGTTCTTCTGACTGTATTGAACATATACATTTTATCATACATGTCCGTAACAGAAGTACTGTTACACTGGCTAGCCAGATTGTCACAGAAAACAACCAAGACACTTCTCAGGTTTCAAGCTCACCATGGAGGGAAAAAAAGTGTTTCTAATGTAAAACGAATATTGCTTAATTGCGTAAGAGAAATTTTTGAAGGAGAGCTCTGGTAAGGATCACAGAGCCTGAAACTTTATCAGTCCTGGATGAGCCGAACGTGCTTTGATTGTGATGAAAGATTTCCAGGAGAGTGTGAATTTTTGGGCAAACTTGTAACATGGGAAAACAATTTTTTTTAACATTTTCAGTCCACATCTCACTTCAATTGGTTATGGATGTTTCTCACTCCGTGTATACATGTAGCTTCTTTGGCTTCTGTGCCTCTTGAGCTTGCTCCAGTATCGCAGTTATTGGGGAAAGAGGGTCCAACTTCTCTTCAGAAATAAAGTGTTTCAGAGGACGGGTTATCGTTGCTCTGTCAAAACATGCACTTACTCAAAATTTTTTCTTGATACAAGCAGTTCAGTAAGCAGCTTCTTCCTATCCTTGCTTCTTCCTACCCCGTTCTTGAATCTGTTTGCAGGTTCCATGAGCTGACACGTGAGTGGAAACACATAAACTTTGGCAAAAATTAAAGAGGGAAAAAGGGAAGTGGAGAGGCAGATAAAGATCCCGTGTGCCTTTTTGTTTCCCTGAAACAGAATAAAGACCATCTCATATATCAAAAATACCAAGTGAATGTCCTCAAACCAAAATAAAGCTTGATCTGGCTTGAAGTCACTCACAAAAATAGAGAAGGCCCTCTTTTTCATTCATACCAAATAATAATTAAAAAAACCTTAATATTTTTCATTAAGTAAGCGTTTTCCAGTTTCGTCTACAAAGCACAGTGAAAAGATCCAAACATAACTCAGAAAAAAATATTCATGGCTTATGCACCTTCTGTGACTGCAGTTTATTCTTGTCAATTATAGAAATTTTTTATTAAGTCCAAAACATCCCTAACATGACCAGCAGTAGTAAAGTGAATTTTATATTTCAGTGGTAGAAGGCACAACTAAGGCGAACTAGTTGTAAAGGGTTGTCTTTTCAACATGATATCTTTTATTTACAACATATCAGTATTCAGAGGTTTTCCAGATTTCCTTATTTCATCCTACCTCTGGACACATTAGGCAACGTCTAAATAACAATTACCTGTAAAAACATGCACCATCTTGTGCAGTATTTGAATGGACAGTGATCACACAGCATCTGATATGTTTGAAGATAATTCAGAAAATCTTTGCCCTTATAAGTCATTTTGACTCAAAGCTGGTTTACTTTCTATTTTACTGAGCTAAAAATATGTAGTCCTTTTTAACTGAAGGACAGTAATTACCACCTGGGACAGCAAGATATGGCATGTGATGAGTGACACGAGGGGACACCAGCTAAATGATGTGCAGTAATATACAAAAGCCCTTGAACACACATGAAAGTAGCCATCTGATGATACCAATAATTTTCCAATATTTTTTGTAGTTATATGCTTTATTGTTGTTTTGGGGGGCCTTTTTTAATTACTTAAGAGTTATTAATGTTTTATTCATTCTTATTTCTCTCACTCCCACTCTTCTTTCGATTTCCATGAGCGGAGTAACTTTCCTATAGAAAAATTGCATATAAGAATTCAATTCTGTAAAGATTCTTTCACCCATCCTTCTACCTGGAGATTATAATTTTTGGTATCTCTTTGACTTTCCTACTTAATTAGGAAATATATTTATTTACTTAATTTTAGATTCTGGCTATGTCCTTCAGAAACCTGAACATTTTTTCTTCCTTTCCCTGAGAATCCTATTGCCTGTTTCCAAGTCTATTTCTTATCCTTCTTACTCTGTGTTTCTGTCATGGTTTTACAGTTAGCCATTTAAAAATATATAATTAAAGTGCCAAAGCACCTGCTAGCCTCATGCATATGCATCAATTAGAATTATGTCCCCTCTGGGACACTGGTGTTGTGACTCTAGGGAAATGGCTAAGTAACCATGACAACGTATCTCCACCACATCTTATTTCCAGTGATAAAAGCATGATTTATCCTGTTAAACAAACCATATTACAACTTGCCAACAGCAAGTGGTGTCAGGTTTCCAGTAGAGGTACCAGGTCAGGAGAAAGAGCAGAACAAAATCACCCATCCAAGCCTCCCCCTCTTTGATTTGGTTATGTTGATGGTAAGAGACAGGGTGAGATTCAACATAAAATATTTCACATTTCCATCTTGATAGGTAAGATGAATTGAGGGGAGGAAATGCCATATTCATTAACTGCAGACACCAGCCCAGTCCGCAGCATGGCAGTGATGGACAGTGCAGGAGAACCCAGGGGTAGGACGTGAAGATTAGCAGAGCCAATGCACAATAATTCAGACATTTGAATTTCTGCATCTTCTTTGCTGCCAGTTTGCCAAGGCTGACAATATTTAGTGAATGCCAGGGAAGGCTACCAGAAATTGTCTTTCAAAAGCTACTGCCAGAAAAAAAAGTTAAATAGGATTTTTTTTATAATCTTGTTTGTGCTACTGATTACTTATTATCTTATTTAAAGTAGTTTTTTAAAAAAAATTATTCTTCATCACATATTTTGGTTTACACCTTTTTAATTGAAGATTTGATTTACACCTTGCTATTACATTATCTATAATATTTTCATAAGAAAACTCTCATCATTGAATCATGTGTACTAGCACAATACAGCAATGTTTGTATTGTTAGCACGTTGATGAAGTATTGAAATCAACCATACTAACAATTTACATTTTTAAAATATTACCATGGAAGTGTTTGTGTTAACCCTATTCTACCCATCAAATACTTAAACAAAAGTATGAAACCTTAATTTGAGTTCTTAATCACTTGAGGGCACAATTTGATTAAGAACAATAAACAGAGAGGTGAAGATATTAAAAATACAAAAGTCTCAGAGATAAAACAGAATTGGTGTTTAAAGGTCAAGTACATACACGTAATTAGTTCTACTTACATGAAGAAACACAATTAGTTTTATGGATCGCATTTTGAAATTGCCAGGTCTTGTTAATCCTGGGGGTTTCTTAAAGCATCAGCTGTTATAGGCATGTGATTAGATCAGATTTTCAGCTAAGAATGAAAAAAAAGGTAAATTATGCTTTTAGTCAAACAACTGCAAAGGCAATGCTGAAAATACTACCTGATCTTACCAAAAGGTGACTAGCAAACAATAGCCTAGTGTTCATCAGATTATTTGGGGGCCTGACACATAATCACTAAATTCTTGGGACTGACCCTTTCCCAATTCCAAACATAACCTGTGGTATTCAAAGTAGAGTTAGTTCTTCATTTACTGTCTATGGTCAGGTTATTTTCTTTTCAACAATACTGAACACAGAGAAGGTCAGAGGTCTACAAGTCAGAAAATATTCATGAAAGTATCATTCACAGATTTAAGTAGTTCCAAATCTCTTACTCCTTAAATATGTCTTTCATAACTCAATATTTTGGACCACTTTCATTAAAATACTAATGTATGCTCTGTCACGCTCACTTGACATTTGCAATGTTCTCATCCGAGACACAGTAATGTTGGGAGTGTTCCACCTATAGCCAACTTACAGCTCCTACATTTCAGAACCCTTTCATTATCTGAAAATATAATGATTTCATGGGTACTCAGTGTACCACTCTTTTCTTTTTGTTATGGTCTGTAATTTCACTAACATGTAGAAAACACTCCAGTTCCTCTTACAGGGTTCAAATTGAAGGCTTTTCCTTTGTAAACAAAGTTCAGAACTCAAAGGAGGATTAAACAATGCATTAGCAGGCTGAAAGGAGAAACCAATGGCTTCCAAATACCGTAAGGTCTGCTGCTGAAAAGGCCTGGTGGTTTTGCAAATTATAAAACTTTTTGACTTACATCAATGGTGTCATGATTCATGTTTTAAAACACCTATGGAAGTTCTTGGCTTACTGATGTAACCCACAGAGGAATCAAAGAGCCACATCTCCAAGTGTTAGCAAGACCCTGAGAGCTGTTCCTAAAAAAACACAAGTCCAATAGAAATTCAATTTCTGCTAGATCCTAATTCAAACAATTTCTTACAAAGTTCTCCAGTTACTTCTGGATGCCTATTCAAGACTCATTGCATACCTGTCCTGTTTCTGGTGCTATACGGGGAACCTGTAGTAGAGGTAGAACAGTACCCAAGTAAGTAGCCTGGAGTTCTGGAGAGAGCAGATCTGTCAGAGCACTGGGTTTGTTTGTTTACCTCTGGTTTGTTTGCTTTTTTTTCGCATGATTGCTGCAGTATAACTGTCTCCTTACCAACAGGCCATATAGTGCATGAAGGAATGAGCAAAAGACAGGGAACCAAAAGTCCAGTTTTATAATACTGCCTCGGTCCCCAACTTAAGCTGTGGCTTTAGGCTCATAACTTGCCACAAACTCCTCTAGAGAGTGTCTGGAGCTTTACAGAATGCAGTAGAAAAATAAAAGGGGAAAACACTGCATCTCAGTTTTCCTATCTGTAACATGGGACTAATACTTACCAACCGACCCACCTCACAAGGGAGATGCAATAATTAATTAGCTAATGTTCGTACAGCACTTTAACTCTGTAAAGTGTAAAATAAATGTTAAGCATTATTGGCACTTAGATTCTACAATGATTGGTGCCCTACAATTCCCTAAGCCAGGGAGCTAGTTATTGCTGCTCAGAGCAACAGTAGCTTACAATACATCTTGCATTACCAGTCAGTTTCTAGGTGGTTACATGCCTGTGTGGTTGTACATACACCCTCCCACACATGCCAGATGCCATGCAGGAGAATTCTGTGGAGGTCCAGCATGTGACTGTGCAGCATAGAAAGGGGAATCCGCTGATGCTCTATAACTAAGCAGTCTCTTTCTCATGTTTTTTTTCTTCCTCTATGAAGCAGGTTTTTAGGCACTAATCAGTACCTGCAATCCTCTGTGCTGCCATAAAAATACCATTTTATTTAAGTTTGTCAAAAGTGATTCATTTGTATTGCTGAAAGTATCCAGAAGGGCCAACTGTGTCCTGGGGTGCATCAGGCACAGCATTGACAGCTGGGCAAGGGAGGGGATTGTCCAGCTCTGCTCTGCACTGTTGCGGCCCCATCACAAATATTGTGTTCAGTTTTGGGTGCCACAGTACAAAAAAGACATCAAACTACTGGAGAGTGTCCAGAGGAGGCCACAAAGCTGGTGAAGGGTCTAGAGGAGAAAACACAGGAGAGGCTGAAGTCACTTGGTCTGTTCAGCCTGGAGAAGAGGAGACTGGGGGGGACCTCATCACTGTCTGCTGCTTCCTCACAAGGGAAGGAGGAGGAGCAGGGGCTGATCTCTTCTCTCTGTTGACAAATGATAGGACTTGAGGGGAAGGCAGGAAGATATGTCAGGAGAGGTTTTGGTTAGATATTAGAAAGAGGTTCTTCACTCAGCAGGTGGTGAAGTACTAGAACAGCTCCTCAGGGAAGCAGTCATGGCATCAAGCCTGACAACATTCAAGAAGCATTTGGACAATGCCCTCAGACACACGGTGTGAGTGTTGGGGTTGTCCTGTGGAGGGACAGGAGTTGGACTCGATGATCCTTGTGGGTCCCTTCCAGCTCAGGCCATTCTATGATTCTATGAATTCCAATAAATTCAGTGTCAAAGAAACAAATTGGTAAATTATGTAGGGAAATTTGAGAGAAAAAAAAGAATTTTCTTCCTTTGCATTTTGTTACTTTAGACTTCTTAGCTAAATTTTGTTTCCAGCACACAAGAAGACAGCAGCTTCTAAAATTATATCTGAGTGATGGGTATGTATGTAATATTGATTAATATTAACTGCTGCTACATAAGTTCATGAATTCCCATCAGTCATGGTTTTTATGGAGTTCCTTTTGCTAAAGTTTCTTTGTGTAAAGATAGTGAAAGGAAGCTGGTTTGCAGCTCAATAGTTCAAGAAGCAATTGTAGCTTTGTCATCCCAGAGACAGCCTGAAAGGCCGGTATTGGAAGTCTCTACATTTAAGTTATATTTAACTACAGGATTTCATTTCAGGCTAGATTCAACCTAGTCCTCTGCGTTGAACTTCACTATCATGCCTGTGTTTCAAAGCCATTCAAAGTACCAGGCAGTTACTTGTAGCCTTATGACTCTATCTGGATTTTGAATACATCTAATACAAGCAGAGTTTGTTATTTAATTTTCTCTCAAAAAAAAATCTTACTCACATCCACTAAAGTCATGCCGCAAACCTAATGAGCACAGGGTAAAAGGGGCAAACTGAAAATTCTTGTAAAAATCTAATTATTACTTTCAACCAAAACACTACAGTAGAGGAAACCTCAGCTTATATGGTATTCTTTCTTCTGACTTTGTAGGACACAAACAAGACAATAGGCAACCAAGTAACACCAGACCATCAGAGAAAAGTTTAAGACTATGTCCCGGTGCAAAGATTCTTTCCACTTTTGTATACTGTTTCCTTAAGTATCTCCCATTTAGCTTTGTCAGCTACAGGCTACTGGACTACGCAGATGTTCAGTTTGAGCCAGTCAGGATGCTGTTATATGGTATTCCGATAAAGAAGATAAAGAAGATTCAGATATTGATAACACATTTACACATCTACCAGTTTACTACGCAATATTGTACACCATGTTATTCAACTAATAACATCTATGGGAATTGTGATTGACATCAGCAAGAACCGGAGTAATCTGAGCCCTAAATCAGAGCCCTAAATTTTACATTGGTTTCTAGGAGTTAAATTTCATATTGAGACTACACCATAATAAATACTTAAAATCTTATAAAATCTGCTCATGATGGCGGTAAAAAGGGTCTGAATTATGTCTTACTAATGTATACTAACTCATTTTGTTAATTCAATTAGTGAACTGGGTACAATTGTCTCTCCACACAAATCAATGGGACCTGATGGATTCCATCCTAGCATGATGAGGGAGTTGGCAGAAAAGCTTGCCGAGCCACTCTCCATCATCTACCAACAGTCCTGGCTCTCTGGGGAGGTTCCAGATGATTGGAAGTTGGCAAATGTCACACCAATCCACAAAAAGGGTTGCAAGGAGGACCTGGGCAATTATAGGCCTGTCAGCCGGACCTTAGTGCCTGGCAAGTTTATGGAACAGATCATCCTGAGTGCAATCACACAGCACCTTCAGGATGGACATGGGACCCAACCCAGCCAGCATGGCTTTCTGAGGGACAGGTCCTGTCTGACCAACCTGATTTCCTTTTATGATCAGGTAACCCGCCTGGTGGATGAAGGGAAGCCTGTGGATGTAGTCTATCTGGACTTGAGCAAAGCCTTTGACACTGTCTCCCACAGCATATTCCTGGATAAACTGGTAGCCCATGGCTTGGACAGGTGCACTCTCAGCTGGGTTAAGAACTGGCTGGAGGTTAAGAGAGTGCTGGTGAATGGGGCTGCGTCTGGCTGGTGGCCGGTCACCAGTGGTGTCCCTCAGGGATCAGTGTTGGGTATGGTTCTGTTTAACTTCTTCATCGATGATTTAGATGAGGGGATTGAGTCCTTCATAAGTAAATTTGCAGATGACACCAAGTTGGGAGGGAGTGTCAACCTGCCAGACGGCAGGAGGGCTCTGCAGAGGGACCTTGATAGGCTGGAGAGATGGGCTGAGTCCAATGGGATGAAGTTCAACAAGGCCAAGTGCCGGGTCCTGCACTTTGGCCACAACAACCCCATGCAGCGCTACAGGCTGGGGACAGAATGGCTGGAGAGCAGTCAGGTGGAAAGGGACCTGGGGGTACTGATTGACAGGAGGCTAAACATGAACCAACAGTGTGCCCAGGTGGCCAAGAAGGCCAATGGCATCCTTGCCTGTATCAGAAATAGTGTGGTCAGCAGGATGAGGGAAGTCATCCTTCCCCTGTACTCGGTGGTGGTGAGGCCACATCTTGAGTATTGTGTTCAGTTCTGGGCCCCTCAGTTCAAGAAAGATATTGAGGTGCTGGAGAGGGTCCAGAGAAGAGCAACAAAACTGGTGAAGGGAGTTGAGCACAAGTCCTATGAAGAGAGGCTGAGGGAGCTGGGGTTGTTTAGCCTGGAGAAGAGGAGGCTCAGGGGTGACCTCATCGCACTCTACAACTATCTGAAAGGAGATTGTAGACAGATGGGGTTCGGACTCTTCTCCCAGGCAACCAGCAACAGACAAGAGGGCACGAGCTTAGACTCTGCCAGGGAAGGTTTAGGCTGGATATCAGAAAAAAGTTCTTCACAGAATGAGTGATCAGGCATTGGAATGACCTGCCCAGAGAGGTGGTGAATTCACCATCCCTGGAGGTTTTTAAAACAAGACTGGATGTGGCACTTAGTGCCATGATCTAGTAATCATGATAGTGTTGGATTAAGGGTTGGACTTGATGATCTTGCAGGTCTCCCCAACCCAGATAATTCTATGATTCTATGATTCTTTTTGTGATCTTCCTGTGAAAGCAAGTAAAAATACTTTGTGTAAGACTAGCTGGTCATCATCGACACTGTATCACTTCCCTTTTGAAGTTTCTGAGACTGAACGACTTAATTTAGCTTTGTTTGTTTAATACCTGACTGCTGGATGTATCTAGAGCAACGTAAAACAAAAAAATGGAACATGTTTATGCTGGGGTAAAAATCAATCATTCTGTAAATTTTCTGTTTTGTTTCAGATGAGCAGATACCTTAAGATACTCCTTCAAAAACCTGCCACGTTTTAAGGCATATTCTAAGCAATTTCTGCTCTTGTTTTGGCCCTGTCTATGGAGACAATGTTTAAAAACCGATACGATTTCTTTGCAAACCCCTTCCCCTCATCAAAATCTATTATACTGATCTTTGCAAGTTTCTCTCAGAAACTGTCAGCAGTCTGAGTACATCTCCACTACAGTTTTCTTGAACTTTGGGGCTAATATTCACTTATGAACTTTTAAGGTCAGGAAAAGCCAGACAAGTGTTGTACATACATTTTTGCTTCGCTATTTTTTACAAATCTGTGAATGAATATCTGAACTATTGGTAAAAAATCTAACTTTGTCATCCAGCCCAGGAAATTAAAAAAAAAAAACAAACCTAAGTGGGGGCTTTTTCCTATTTAACAAGATCTTTTGTTTTCCTTCTTTGGAAAACAAAGAAGTATGATAAGGAAGAAACTTTTTAGACATTTTAAATGTTAGTCTTGTGTACCTGGGAGATGCACAGAACTTCTTCATGGAAGATAAAAACTTAGTCATGCCATGTCTTCAGAAACCGTAACACGGAGGTAACTGATGCCAGGAAAACGCACAAGAAGATGCTGTCAGTGGAGGATGATACTAAAAAAAAAAAATCAATCCTGAAATGAAAAGTATATTTCTAATTATGAGTAAGTACATAACAAAAAAGATTGTTATGAAGTGAGAAAACTTGTGTTACAGGGATAGAAGATGTCTGGTAAAGGCTAAAATGTTCTTTAATTGACTGTATCTCAGTTATTGGTTCTTGGTGCCCAGAGTGAGTCTTGTAATATTGTATATACGTATACTGTATAATATATATAATGTAATACATAATGTATTTTCTGAAAGTCATCCATGTCAGGGCCAACTGATTCCATTAAGTGCCCAGCCTTCATTAAAAAGAAAGTTTACCTTATAGTTAGAGAGGAAGCTTTGATGTACGTACCACATGTTTCCAAAGTTTAATATTTAATATTAAACACGTACAAGCATCAGGTCTTCACTACAGTTATTGTAGTATTGTTTATATATTACAGGATTTTAAGATAAATCGCATCTCACTCAAGAGGTCATTTTGATGGTTTCTGAACATTCAGGTAGACAATTGTAATTTTCCACTGAAAATGAAAACACAGCTACACAATCTGCTTAGAAGATCCTGATTAAGTCAAGTTCTTTACACTTTCCTGGAATGCACAGCATCTGCTGGCAGGGCCAAATGACCTCTCACGTATTACTGAGGTGGATGTCTAGGAAAGAAAACAGATTTTGGGTTTTTTTGCAAAATGAGCCTGTTACGAACCAAAGAAAAAATATTTCTGCGTTTAGTATTGTGGAAACTTGATATCTTGTCCTTTACGTCCTGTGCAGCGATTGCTGTGCAGAGGACAGAGTCATGGACCATGAAGCAGGTTCCTTGGCAAGAACTAACAGTGTTATCCCAGACAAATTGCTGTATGTCTTTACAAGCTTTATTTCTTTCTTGAAACTATAGACTCTTCAGGGCAGGGTCAGTCACTTAGTGTGGTATTGTCCCTTGCCTAGTGCAAAGGGTCTTCCCTCTTCCTCAAATAGTTAAGTCAAACCTGTAATGTGTATAATAAATATTAACAGGAACATATTATCTTCTTCCCATCCATTCATTGTCCCCTTTACTATTTAATTATCAATGCAATATGTTTAAAATCATTAGAGATTTTTATTACTACTTTATGTCTCTAAATCAAAACTGACCAGTTTTAGAGTCTATTATCTCTGAATGAAATTAAGTACTTGGCTACCTTAAAAACGACAAAATCTCAATGACTTTTTCCAGCTCTAACTGCAAACAATAAAAACACACACAGAAATTAAGCAGTGTTTGTATCATTTATTCTTATTTAGCAATTTCAAGAATGCTGTTTGATTTCATACCCCTGTGCTCTGATGTGACTCTGATTTAACTTCAGTGAAAATATAGCTGAATCTAAAGCAGGCTTGGAAGAACACTCCAGTCCTGAGACTCACTAACCCTGATTCTGTACGAATTTGAACATAGTTTAGATTAATTTCCATCTGATGACTATTGACATTAAGAAGGCAAAATTCTTGAGAACTTCTGCTTCCAGTGAGCATCTGGTATGGCGCTAGGGCTGTATGCTCCTCCCTGACATCTCCTTTATTACTCTCTCCCAGCATCACAGATGAAACACTAACAGATATTGCTAGGAATAACACAACAGACACAGCATTTCAGCCTCCCTGTCAAAAGCAGACATAAGGGCCAAATGCTGAAATCCTGACCAATTTGCACACACTCTTAACCCAGACAAGCTCTCCATGACCCAAATGGAATTTCTGTTCAAGAAGAACAGGAGAAGGAGCTCAGCATTGCTAAGTGAAACACTTAAAACAAATTCGAAGAAAATGAGATTATATTACTCTAATATCAGTTACTGAAGGTATAAACTACTTTGGAAACAAAAGGCTTCCCAAAAGAGTTATCTTATGTTCACGGTATGTTTTTCATTCCAGAGAACAAAAGCATAACAATTTAATAAAGACCTCTGCAAACAATGACCTGTTTTTCCTAAAAGTGAAGGAAGCCATCAGATATACCTGCTGCTTAATAATTACAGCAACACAAAACGATTTAGGACTGGAGGCTTTTTTTTTTTTTGGATCTTCTTTTTGGCACTGTAGGGTGAATTTAGGGTCAGGCAAAATGTAATTTCTCTAACTGGAATTGAGCCATGACTCATCCCCTACTGTTTGCTTGTGCTGCACCAAGTAAAGGGGAAAGAAAAAAAAAACTGATTCAACACTTTGCAAGAATCTGTATTCTAATACTTATAATAAATCACTTCATATTAGATAGAAATGTAGTTATTTTGCACCACACTGCTTCCTATTGTCTGTCTAAAATCTGAGTACCCTAAGTTTAACGTCTCCTTTGTCTTACGCAGAGTTTGACCATGGTCAGAATTCTAGTGAAATTAAAAAAAAATATCACCATGACTTAGTGAGCTTTGGATAACAGAGTAATTCCATCTGATATCAATATTTCATAGATATTGAAAATATAGATCATTTGTTTTGGTGACTTTTGCAGAGATTCCATTCTAAGGACCTAGCAGATAATAAACAAGAATTTCTTTATGTTAGTTACAAAGGATGTTTAACAGCTGAACATACATCATAGTCAGTTGCTGAGGGCATTATATATAATATGCTAAATCTCTAACAGATGGGCTATACAAGAGGCTGAAAAAGTCCTTGATTAGAGCTGTGCCTCTATTACTCTACAAAAATTCCAGATGCCATCATGTTGTTAATAATCTGGGGATCTCTCTTCACCATATTGGACCTGCTTGTCAGCTCTGCCCAATTAGCAAAGATAGCTCCAAGGTATGAGCACAATTCCTAGGGCAGTGGTTTTCAACATTTTTCAATTTGTGGACCCTTAAGGATTCATCGCTGGAGAGGTGGATCTCTGCACAGCAAGCGAAAATCTACCAGCAGTGGGCATGCTGGTTTTGCTTACCTTTTGTGGTCCCCATAGCAAGTGTGCTGGGACCCACAGGAGTCTGCAAACACACCAGGATGAAAAGACTGTCTTAGGATAACGTGTTTCTCATAAAAAGATTTACGTTTTTCTTGGGTCTTCATAGCTGAGACTAGCAATTTTCTGCCACATAAGAGAAGTAACTAAAAAAATCAAAGCCTGTGAATAAAGCAAAACAAGCCCTCTCTCCAAATGTTTGGGAAGAGCATGTTCAAGTAATAATTTAGGGTGGGGTTTTGTTTGTTTTTTTTTTTTGCTTGACCACAGGAAATGTATAGCTTCATTTAATATTTTGAAAACACTTTCAGCATGTTTGTGAATTCAAAGAGGAATAAATACAAGTACCTCAGCAGAACTGCCATTTAAATCAAATTAACTTTACTAATTAGGGGAAAAAAAGAAGGCAGCTCAGTATCAGGCATAATTTGTGCTTATAGAACTTCACACTTCAGGTGATATACTCTGCCTGAGAGATAACTAAGAGGGCAATGTACCCATCAAAATGGGAAATCAACCATGGCTACTTCGCAAAGATTTAAAAAAATATCTGATTTGCCCAGAGGAATTTAAAATTGTCAGATAAAATGAAAGTCATTATATTCAAATGAGTGAGTATATATAGAGTTAGCCAGTGATATTGAAATGATTTCTTGTTGGGTAGCTGGAAATAATGGATGGAAATCTGCTTGTCATAACACAGTGCCCATGCACTCGTGTTTAATTCGCATTTGCCTAGACTATCAGGCTCTTTTTGACAGCTGAGGCTGTGCAGCGGCTTATCTGCTGATAGAAGAAAACTTTCTAGCATCAGATGATATGGGAAGAGCCACAGTGCTTGGGTGCAAACTTTGTCATCAAGTCATGTCACAGAAATGCTTGCATCTTCCAGGGGCTCTCCAGCCCTATTCTTCCTCACGGGCATCATGTAGAACCTGCATCCAGTTAACAACACCCTGCGGCCTTGTCAGGGGGTTGTGGAGGTGGGGAAAGGCAGTTTGGGCTGCACATACTCTGAAGGTACAGGAGCAGTTGGAGGAAAGCACAAGCCTGTGTGAATCTTGCTTTCAGTGCTTGGGACTTTATGGTTTTTATGGCTGCATGATCGCATAATGATGCTGTAAATTGTGCATAAAGGTCCTCTGGATAATTTATCTTAAGTAACGGATTTCTCAGGCTGGGTAAAGACACTTTCACCAGGCTTTGGCATATGCAACTGGAGAAAAGTGTCTCCAGTGACAGGAAAACTGTCCCAAGTGACAGGTGATAGAACAAGAGGAAATGGCCATAAGTTGTGCCAGGGGAGGTTCAGACTGGATATTAGGAAGAATTTCTTTACTGGAAGGGTGGTCAGGCACTGGAACAGCTGCCCAGGGAGGTGGCTGAGTCACCATCCCTGGAGGTGTTTAAAAAATGGGTAGATGAGTTTTTGAAGGACATAGTTTAGTGGATGATGGGTGTGATTGGACTCGATGATCTCAAAGATCTTTTCCAACCCGAAGATTCTATGATTCTATGAAAACAGACAGAGCCATGGCTGATGGTTCTCACTCGAATGAGTCCTGAGGAATGAAGACTCAGCTAGAGCTGTGTAGAACCAGTCTTAACATGAATTTTTGCCAAGGATATCCAGTAGCCTGAGAATATGGTGCAGAGGCAGCTCAAAGCTATTATTAGCTTGTCTCCTAATTCTACCTTTGGTTGCTCTGTTCAGTCCGGGAAAGGTGGGAAGGAGAATTAAGGAATCTCTGCCTCCATAAATGTGAGCTGATAATGATTCGTTCACAAGGTTAAACAGCACAGGAAGTAGTGATCAATATTGGATGGCGGTACCTTGAAAGTTCAAAGGCCATTTGTGCATTCTGGCCCACCATGTAGGGGGTTACGGCACTATCAATAATTGATTCATATACTGCGCTTACTTATTCCCAAATGCTACAGTGGGTAAATACATACTGAGGCTGAACCCGGGGTAGTAAAAAAATCTTTCTTTAACTTGAAGTTGGTTCACTCTGAAATGCAGCTGATTTTTACTTTTAATTCTGAGGGTCTGTCTGAATGTACTAGTTGTTCTTAAGAAAGCTATGTCCACTGTAAGGGTGCTTATTTGGTTTCAGGCTGCAGTGTGTCCGTAGATTACCCATGACATCTGACCACAGCAGGCTGAAAACACCATAGCACCCCACAGCAGCACTTCCAACAAATGCAACCCTTCTACTGACACCCTGTTACTGACCGGATTCCTATTCCTTCCGCCAGTTATCAAACGTTTTATCAGCACATATTCAGTAAGTAAATTTCTGGTTTTGACCTTTGATATCAATATATCATGATAATAAAATGAACTGTTTTCAACAGAAGTGGCACTTGGGCTTGGCGCAGATTTTCAGCTAATGATGCCTTTTTGGGAGAGAGAAAGTCGAAGGTTGGTTGCTTACTGAGCCATCCATCATATTGATAGTGAGATGTGGCCTAAGACTTTCTTCTTTAAGACATTAATCTTCCACCTCCCCTTCCTTGCTCAGAGCAGGCCCAATTCTGCTCTTCTGGAAATCAATGGCAAAAATCCCACTAATTTCAGTGGATTAGTTCCAGTATCTCAATTTACATGTGATTAACAGTAATTTTGTCTACTTAATGCCTAAAAAATTCATAATCAAATTTACAATAAGCTGTGCACTAATTTTCTAGGGATCCCAGCTTATTTCATAGGCTTCTAATTTCAACGTTTAAATACTTTTGATTCTAGCCCAATATGCAATCTGACCAGAGAATATGTTCTTAAAATCTTCCCACAAAGTTTTGAATTTGGACTTGGTGGAATGTTAGTTTGCAGGATTTCTTTGATACTTCAGTGCAAGAAGAATTGCTCTGCTTCACATACAGACATTCACCCTCTGAACATTTACTATACTGAAAGCTTTTTTATACTTTATCTTCATTAGATGAGGTGAATGGGTATGCAATGAGTCCTAAGCATGTGGGACAAGTGGGAAGCCTGAGTTTAAAGACCGTGGAGTTGTCCTTGCAAAGAAGATGCATGCTTAAATTGAGAGGAGATTTCTATGAGTTAATCTAAAAGTATCTCTTTGGCATGGCCATGCTGCCCTTTTGGGCCATCCTAGGGTCAATTTGTTAGTCAGCTATGTTATAGGAACCATCTACTCCACTGACAGGTTGGGGACGGCTCCTCCTGCAGGGTCCCATTTGCAGCCAAAGTAGACCCTGAAGGCTATAAATTGTAAGAAACTATAAAACTATGGGAAGTCATGTAGGCCTGGCCTGATCTTGTGAGGTGCCCAGCACAGTGATACTCTGAAACTTTTCCTCACTGATCTTGCTGGTACTGGAGGATTAACCACATTTCAAAGGATAAAATCACAAGGGGGTGATTTAAAAAAGATGTGACTGACTCTGGTGCTCATTAAAATGAGGGACTAATTGCAGTGGTTCAACCTCAGTCAGGTAGTGCCTGAGCAGGTGTTGTGTGTGCTTCCCCAGGCAGCTCAGGCAATGCACCTGCAAAAAGACTACCATCTCTGTCTTTCCTCTCCCTGGATATATTTTGTGGGAAAGATCACTAACAAGCGTTCAACGTTTAGGGTAGCTCTTCTGAAAACCTTTTCAGAAACAACTGGTATCCGTTCTCTTATGATAGACTTCCATTGCTTCAAACATCATGTGGACATAGACGTCCATAAGTAAAAGGCTATTGCATAAGGAAAAGCAAAGAGCTATTTCATTAAAGGCCTGTTGGCTTTAACATGTCAAGTGCTGAGGGTCCTGGACCTCGACTTCAAATCTGGCAGTTTGGCCTTCCCAAGCCCAACCTCTTCTTCCTTCCCCAGCTCT
Source organism: Dromococcyx pavoninus (assembly GCA_033558185.1). NCBI lineage: Eukaryota > Metazoa > Chordata > Aves > Cuculiformes > Neomorphidae > Dromococcyx > Dromococcyx pavoninus. The sequence continues at coordinate 5,683,000 of JAUMJL010000002.1, read as the reverse complement.
GCTGGTGGCCCCCAGACCCACCATTCCCAAGATGCACCACGGAAAGAGTGAGAAACTTTCCAAATTGTTCTTTTTCTTTTCGTATATGCTTGCCTGGCTAAATATATTATTTGATACTTATTTTTTAATTTATGGTAGTGAAAAAACTATACTAAGACCTGCTTATCCGAGCTCGTTGCTGTGACTCTTTCTGATCACTTTATCAAATGGAACCCTTTCTTTAAGCTGTTTGCTAAATGTTGCATGAAGTTCTGAGAACAAATTGTGCTGCTTTGGGACATTAACTTCACATTAATTTGGCTAATCACTTCTACTTGATAGAAGTTTGTTTGAAAAACAGGACACCTCGGCTGCAATGAAACCTGTATGAAGAGTCACGTAATAACAGCCATCACCTCCGGGAGTGGGCAGTGAAACCTCAGGATGAGCAAATATGGAGTTAAAGATGAAAATGCAAAATTTTTTTCTGCATTGTTGTGTGTAACAGTATGGAGATCAGGATCAAGAGGACTTGGAAAAAACATTCAACAGAAAGAAATGAAAGTTTCAGTTAACCTCAGCCCTTACTTACCTGTTTTGATCTGCCCGTGGATAAATATTTGTTCAGCGTTGCCAAATTTCATAATCAATTCCACAACATTTGTTGTCTGTTTTCTTGCAGTCTCAGCCCCTGAAGTCAGAAGACATGAGAGAGTCTTCCCTTCCTCTCTACCTTTCTCCTCTTCAGCGACGTCTAAAGCTTGCAGCAAAAGCCCTAGAGACACTGACCCCTGGTGGCTCCAGAACCAGAAGGTAGGAATGTGCTATTTTTAATATCCTGTGATTTTAATGCCAATCCCATGATTATTAAGTGCTCAACATGTGATTTCTGAGTACTGAGGGTTGTCAATACTGAGTGTAGCTCCCCTTTTCATGGAAGAGGGAAGGTGGACAAGGGTACCAGTAGCTGAGGAGGTCATATCCTGCAGGTGTGTCCCCCAAAAACATGAGAATGGAAGGCAACACTGCCTTGCCCAACTCCCCTGACAGCTTGCGGTGAGTGCAAAGAAAAACAGAAACATTGGCAACTTTTCTGCTGAGCTGGAGTCATCTCCCCTGAACTCCGTCTCCCCTGCTTACCTCTCATGCTGCTAAACTGTATTTCATAATAGGAAAGATGGTGTACAATATGGTGGGTTTACCCCAGGGAGTAAATGTGAGAGACTCTGGTCAAACCCAACAGGTGAATTATCTCAGGAACATCACTAACTAGAACCAACTGGGACAGTCTGAAATCTCAAGGAGGGTGGGAAAAGAAAATCAAGGGGCTGTAGTTGACTCCATCCTAGAAGGTGGCAACCAAGCCAGGCTCAACTGGGGGCAAATTAATCCTTCCCTTGCCCTCCCTTCAGGACATAAGGGGCAGCCAGGGTCCCTTGCTCTCTACTCTCTGGTGGCAGGTAGAAGATAAGCTGTGTCCCTCTTGTAGCAAATGTAGGTGAAACAGTGGAGACTGGACCCCAAGGCAAGTGAGCCAAGTTCAAAACATATTTGGAAATCTGGGGCATGGGAGAAATTCGGCTTCAACTCGTTTTGCTCTTATTCATGGCACTTTCAAAGTCTGCAATATAGATCTTCAACTACCATTCCAGGGGTTTGCTATTCTGCCTTTTTTCTGATAGCATCTTCTTGCTGAGCAGACTAACAATTGCTGTCATGTTTAGGAAAGGTTTGCAGGTCTCCATTCATTTTTGATGGGTTCCTCTTGCAGATCACAGAGGGCTGCCAGTTATGATGGGTCCCCAGAAATCTCCTTTGCCCTCCTGCAACATGCTTATCCTCAAAAAGCCCCTACTTGCATTCAAACGTGATTCAGCAGTCCTCTCACAGAGAGAAATGCAGACTGCTCCTGGTACCAAGTTTGGAGCCAACCAGCCCAGGCTGCTGTTTGAAGCAGGAGCTGGCATTCAGAGCCCAGCCAACACTAGCCAGCATCTATGGAGCATCATCCAGCACTTTTAGAAGTGCCAGGGTTAGGTTCAGGCTTGTGATTAGCATATGTTAATGGATCATTATAATATGTAAATGACACACTAGGTCAGAACTGCACACCCATTCAAACTAATGAACTGTACGCTTTTTTTTTAAAGAGGCACTAGTAATTGGGTGCATCATTTTTCTGTCGCTGCTAGGCAGAGAATAAGGAAGCCATCTGTAACAACAGGCCAATGTTTGTAGCAGTCCCGTTGAGAAGTAAAGGCAAGGACTGCTAATTTCCAAGTGTCCAGCAGGGAACCAGTACACATGCCTCCAGTCACCATCGTCACAATTCTTAGCATCTAAGCATGTAATTATATGGTTATATTTTTAGAAGAGATCAGCATTTAAGATAACAGTTGAAAACTCCTAGCTAGAGCAGCATGCAGAAATCTGTTTGAGCACCTACTGCCTGAAGTGCAGAACACCTGGGTTTTGAAAATGCAGCTGCGTGTGACCTTGCTGTTATGGAAAAATATTAATATCTTATCTATGAGTCTATTCTTCCCTCTCACATATAAATTCTCCACTAAAGTTATACCACTCTTTCTGAAGCAGAGAAGTTTCCAATTTAATATCAGCCCCTAAGAATGGATAGATTATGAAACTTGCTAAAACTGACTTATTTCAACCCTTACAATTGGATTATTTACTTATTTTCTCTATTAATTAAAATTCCTACTCAGAATCTTTATCAAGAGTAGATTAATAATCAAAGAATAATTCAAATATCAGTTCATATAGGGTTTTTTAATACAGATACATTTTAAAAAGGGATGTGATTATGATTTTATCATAATTTTAGATATGAAAACAAAGAACTGAAATAATTTGTGTTAAATGTCACACTGTAGACAATTGCCAGAGCTTGCAGTAGAATGGAAATCACCTGGGTCTATATCTCTCCAGCAGATATTGCCCACAATAGCACTAAAAATACAGTGGAGCGACGTGCTCAGACTTCGAAGCTGACTGTGTACAAGGCAGATCTTTACGTTCCTCAGCTTCAGTGTGGTATCAATACAGTCCAAGCTGGCGACTCCCCACAACTTTGCACTATCCCACACAGACTTACCTATTCAGGTTTTTGATAGTTTACAAATCTCTGCAGCAGGTTCTGGGTTTTGTTGTAGAAAGACCTCATGCTTACAGAAGTGTCCAATGAACATCACTTTTAGGATTAACTCTTTGATGCAGTGATTTTCAGATTCTTCTACTTTGTTATCTCTCTTGTATAAGCTACTTATTTTCATAAAGTTGTGTCTGATCTTTGCTTTTCTCCATCCTTCCCATGTTGGTGTGGCATTGTAGGGACAAAAGCATGCTATATTGCCTTCTCTGTTAAATCCAATTTAGAAGGCTCATTAAAAGTGTCTATTAATCCTAATTCATCTGTTCACATAGCCATTTCAACAGTGAAGGTATTTCCCTTCTGACAATTTTATTAAGTGAGAAGCAGATATCAGCTCTGAGTTTCACTGCTCGTAAGGAGTCCTAGAACATAGGATGTGCAGATGATAATCCTCAATAGCCTCATGCTTATTTGACTGAGATTCGTTGCTCAGAATCCCTTCATAGGCAGAAAGGTCAACAACAACACATAATGACAAAGAAGGATATATTGACAAAAGTGACTTATTGTTTAAAGCCTGGAGTAGCATTCCCAGAAAAACTCCATCAGAGGATGTCCAGGAGACTTTCAGGTAGCCAGCAGTGAATGGAAAAGGCAACAACTTAATTGTAGTGATTTACTAAGCGAAAGCACAGCCATGTAACAGTGACAAAAACCAGAAAATTTGATAGCAATCTGCAGATGGCAGTGTTAAACCCTTTGCATATGGCTCTTGCTTTTGATGTTAATAGAAATATCAAAGAGATCAGGATTGGGCCAGAGACTCTATTCAATATCTCTGGACACACGGTCTTGGTATTAGCACTACGAAAAACGTCTCGTGTTCCCAAAAGCTAAATTCATAATTTGTGAATTATATTATGTGTTTGCAGCTGGCAGTGAAGGGTGATATATTGTTAATGTCTTTCTGCAAATGTTAGATGAACAGCCATCAAAACTCTATTGTCTATATTGACATTCATGTAGCATAGTCTAAAAACACTTCAATCTCTCACTAAACTAGAGATTTTACTATTTTTCACATCATTTGAATTTTTATTACATCTAAATAATAAAATGCATTATTAGGATCAATCTAAATCCACAGTATTTGCAGTTTTAGGATTTTCTCCACAGATTTGGCTCTGCTCTTCAGAATCTAAGCCTTCACGCTACAGAACTGAACTTTCTCTTGCCCTTCTGGCTGCAAAGGTGTCTTGGCAATATTTAAATGCTGTACTTCTTCAATATATGGCTTAATGCTGAGCACAGAAGGATGGAATTCAAACTTGCAAGCCATATTCCATTTCTAAAATGAGGTCTAATAAAAAAATGCTTATTTGGCTGCAGATAGGGTAGTCATGCTAGCAGTTATGTTTCAAATTCTTTATAACATTTTTAGGGGTTATTTAGAAGAAAATGAATAGAAAATGAATGTGATAGATGCATTATTTTCCAGTTGCAATGAATTTGAATAATATGTAATAATGTATATAAAAATAATTGCTCCTCTTAATCATAAGTTTTGCTTCAGCGCAACCTGCTTAAATGACCCCAAGTCAGAGTGCTTTATAGTGTCTCTTCACATTTCTTAAAAATTGAATTGCTCTTGCTAAATGAGTGGTGGCTGTCTCTATTCCCTCCCCACAGACCACAGAGTATGAGAAAGGAAATATCTTGTTTCTATTTCAGACCCATCAGTTAGCTTTAGAAATCTTCTTGACTGTCTACCTCAGAAATGCCCTCGTCGGAGAGGCAGTGCTGCATCTGGGTGTGAGGGCCAGGTGCTTGTATGAGAAACTTGTAAATGGTGTCCCAGTGATGCAATTCACCAAGAACAGCTTGGAAGATAAGGAGGACCACCTCACCAGAGAGAAAATCACTCTATCACCTCATCAGCAGGGACTGCAGATGCATAGTCAAGTATCCAGCACCAACGCAGGGTCACCAGCCCCCGGCCACTTGCTCACTGCTTCATCATCATCAAAAGAGAGCACCTTTGGTGCGAAGAAGCTGAAATTTCTTTGATTCTTGGAGGAAGAAATTTATTGCCAGAGTGTGCTTACCTGAGCAATGATGATATCTAGGGAACCCGTCTGCGGGCTCTGCCTGTGGTTCTCAATCTGTCTGAGGATTCTGAAAGTGAGTGGCATTGAGTGGAAACTCACCATGGCCCCCCAGGCCTTTGGCATCAAGCACCAAATCTTATCTTGCTTCTGCAGTATCTGATGTAAAATGTAACAGCTGGAGAAAAATACATTACCATCTCCTTTGGTAAGATACAGAAGCTGAGGTTTGGCAGGTTCTCTAAAGGACAGAACAGTACTACGGGGCAGACATAGACCCCCTTTCTCTGCAGACATCGCATAGAGGAACCATCCTTGTTTCTGCACAGATGCAGTTCAGCCAAGTGGCAAGGGGCTGGATACCATGCCTGGCAGGAGTCACATAGCAAGAGAAAGAGGACCAAAGCTCCCATGGACCTCTTGTTAACCCACACCTGAAAAGAGCCCTGGAGGAAAAAAGAGACAGTACAGTCCTAAAGGATAGATAGGACAGTGCAAAGTCACTTAAACTCATGAGTCTGGATACTGGTAGCAGTTCAGCTGTGCCAGCAGAAAGCTTTCTGCTGACACACTTACTCTATGGCATACTTGGCTTAAGCTTTACTTTGCTGCATAAGCACACACCTTTAAGTGTTGTAGTCCAGGGGTTTTGTGTACCCATTGCGGTCCCTATTAGGAAAAGTAAAGTATCCCCTCTTCCCCTCCCACCCATCAGTGCTCACCCACCCTTCAGTAAACTGACAGCTTCAGACAGATGTCTATTTAAAAAACAAGTCTTTCAAGTTGTCATTTGAAAAGCTTTGTCCTGTGCTGTCATAAAAACTGGCAAATTTTGCTAAGTTGGGGGTAAAGCGTAGACCAGAATTTGGGTCTTCCATCTGGGAAGAGAGTGAAGCCAGATTTCCAGTCTCCATGCTCCAGAGCTGTGGCATTTGTATTGCAAGGCACTACACTTGGGGCCTTCGGGAAGATGGTCTCAAAACGTCCTTGTAAAGCCTGGAGGGCTGGCAAACACCATTCACCCATAGTCTTGGCTTTATCGCAGGCAATTTCTCTTGGTGATAAACTGTGCTGTGCATTTTAATGGTGAATTTTATTTGTTGAAAGGATTAAGCATTCATAAAATATTTGATGTATCAAACCTTGGTTCAACTAATCAAGATAAGAAGGCAAAACACTGCATATGTTCAATGGCATGGATGTTGAAAGGCATTTTAGCTCACGAAGACTGCAAATCCACACATTGCTGGTTTTCTTTGCAGAAGTTTCTAAGGACTCTTAAGTGAGTACAAGATGCCACTACAAAATTCTACAAAGTGAAACACTAACACACAGAGCTCACAAGTTAGATCATATGCAATATTAAACAGCAAAATAAAAATGCAAAAGGTAGGAAGATAACTTGCCAAAGACATGAGAGCTCCATAAATCAATAATTACAGATGTATCAATGTTCAGAGCAGGCTGCCATTCACACTAAGCCAGGCTTGTCATGATTCATTCCAGAGAAGTGGAGTCGGTTTTAGCCCATGTTTATCACTGATTTTGTATCACGTGCTCTGGTTTCAGTTAAGTGAGAGATGCCAATCAGCCTTCAGAAAAAATACAAAAAATTTCACTGAATATAGAGTGCAAATTATCCATTCTGAGTCCCAATAAAAGCTAAGCCACTATCAGCTGTTTTTTCTGAAGTTACGTTTTGTGAGTCAAAATCTGAAAATTTACCAGAGTATTGGTATTTACAAGTACTTAGGTGGTTGGACAAATCACTAAGTCATTTACATTTTTAACATTTACTGCAGAATGTTGGGACATACACATAAACCTGGAGGAATTACACAGAAGAACTGTTTTCTTGGAAAGCCATGACAGCACCCAGTTCCCTTTTCCCAATACAGGCTCTGCAATGTGAGCTAATTCTGAGCAAATATGATTTGGACAGGTTGGATGCTGCTCGTTTCTTCTTTATGTTACTGTATGACTCTGGGAAATAGCCAAGTGATAAATGCATTGACTAGTCATGGTTTTTGCCATCCTTACAAAGTTTATTTCATTTTTCACTCTTATTGATTAAATCCCACTAGCTTATCCCTGTCAGTCAAGGTTTACAGGAACTAGTGATCCAGTGAGCCTCAGGCTATGTAAAGCAGCCTTTTGGCCTTGTTTGACTTAGGTTGTATGATATTACCTGGGATATTCTCCAACCAAGAGAGAATTGTGGAGCTGCTGAGAAGTTATAGCACATTGGCTCATCACACCACAGCAGCCGTCTTCCTGAGAAGCTAGCAGTTCTAGCCGTGCTGAAAGTGAAATTTTAATATGGCATTGGCAGTGCTCCATTGGCACATCCCCACATTTCCACTAGTGTAACCAGGATCAGCGTCTATGCCAGGGTTTGTATTATATCAAAGATAAATTGGACAAGATGTGTTCATATCTGAACTGAACTCAGCAAATCGAAAACGAACTTAACAAAATAAAATCAGATGGTGTGACTCACCTTATTTTGAGAGATCCTGATAAAATATGGCTGTTCCAGAAGCATTAATGTGATCTTAATAAAAGACGACATTTTGAAAAAAGCCGGGGGACAAAAAAACTTGACATAAAGAGTTTTCACTCTGACTGGATCATCCTCATAGATCCCACTCCATATAAATGGAAATGGATAAGAAATCTCAGCTTGCTTCATTGACATACCCAGAATCCAATCACTGCATAGTTAGAACACTGTGAGTATGAACAGCATGTAGGTAGCAGACTATAACTTCTCATTCAAAATACCAAAATACACTGGTTTAACTGAGAGAGCGAGGACATGATATGAAACAGATATGAGTTAAAACACAAAATAGAAGGAATGACTGGAGCCTACCTCCTCCTACTTCCGAAAAAGCTGCCTAATCATTATCCTAGGGAGTCATGCTCTCACTTACCCTTTCTCCTTCTATCAGTGAATTCAAACCATTTTTCTGCACAGTGGTGCAGCTTCATGATGAATGGTAAAGCATTCCCAGAAAAACCTACAATCTAATGACCAGAAGTGTGTTTGAGTTCTTTCCACCAAGGATAGGAACTGAATGTGGGTTTCCTACTTCTTAAGCCCTAGGCCAATGCAAAATAGAAATAATGGTGGTTGCTTATCAAGAAGTCTTTAAAAGAAAGTGAAGCCTTCAGAGAGTTTAACAAGAAACTTATTCTAGCCAGTCTATGCTGGGCATGCCCTGAGGGAATCTCCCGAGCCTGTCAAGGGGTTGCCATATCCTGTTGTTTGTTTATTATTGCAAAGGAAAAGGCCGGGCGATCAGGCAGCCGATGCGTTTTCATACCCTGATGGTTTGAAGGGATGGTAGTTAAAGAGAGAGGGGATGTGACCGTGACATGAGATGTGGAATTAATTGTCTGTCTTTAGGACTACAGAAAGTACCTTTGGATGTCAGGTAAAGGGGTAGCCACAGCTCTATAGCCATATCTCACAATGGTTTATTTAGTAGCTTCTTGCCAACTATTTGGCCAAGTCATTTGAACAACAATATTCCTTCATCTCTCTTTCTGTATGTACTTGGGCATCTTCTGTATGGGCTGTGTCCTCGCACCTGGGCCCATGCTTTCTCTGTAAGACAACTTCTCCTGCTTCATGCCCTACTCCCACGGACATTAAGCCCAGGAGCAGCAGCCAGAGTAGGCCCACAGCATACCTGAAAGCATTCCCCTGTGTGGAAGTTGCAGAGGGCATGAGAAACATGGCAGTAGGGTACATAATACACACGGGCCACAGATGAGATCAGGTGTAGCTAGAGGAATCCATGATCTCACACAGGGAACCTGCTTCTCCAATGGTAGTTACAGCCATTACAGTAAAGTCAATGCCCTTTTAGGGCTTGAACCCAGGACACCGAGTGTAAGAGTGTTCCCAGGTGAACTTGGACAGTAAAACCAAGGAAAGAGAAGTGATAACACGGCAAGGCATGAGAAGACCTTTGTAATGGGGTCATTAAGATCAACCTGAGAGTACATTCACAAATATCATGACAACATTGTGGATGCTAAGTGCTATCTAAAAAATGCACTCCTAAGTGCTAGTATTAGACAAGGTGCATTCTTGTCAAATACTGTTTAGTCCAGTAATTGAAAAGGATCATTAAACATTTACTGAAAGTCAAATTGGAACCACATGGCTGAACAGAGCTGTACTTCAATACCCCATAGCTGTCACTGATACTACAGATTAAGTGGCAGTATGTTACAGGTTTCCAGGGGAGGTAAGACAGCCTACATACACAGGTAAGGAATGTGACAGTGGAGGGCAACACTGCAGCACAAGTGATCAACCTCTGTACTCTTACCTTAGAGTGCTGGCCATCAAGTTGTAGCAAAGCATCAACATTTGCACTTGCATTTCATTCATAAAGACACACCTACAGATTTATTTCGCATGAATATTTGATATGACAACAGATTTGATATCAAGTAAGCAAAGTTTGAATTATTTAATTGTTTTTCTAGGGTGTTTTATTTTTATTATTTAGTGAGTGCTGTATTTGTGATTGGTGCTGGACAGCCATGAGGCAAACCTTAAATCCACTGTGCTTATGGACTGACGTAATTAAGTCTTCCTTCATGGCTTTGAGCAACCCCAACATCCACTAAATTCTGATCCTCTGCATGATGTTGTCCTGGCACAGATTTAAGGATCAACCAGACCAGCATCACACATTTTGATAGTCTCCTGGTAAAACAGGTCATGGATCACTCTCAAACTCAAAATCATGGGTAAATTCTACAAACCCTCTTCTTCTCTCTTCTTATCAATCAAGACTTCACTGAAGCAGACCGAACATATTTAAGATGTGAAAAAACCACAGAGAAAAAAATAAAAATGTTTGTGATCCATTATGCAGAAGGAGCATATTCTACATGAAATTTTATTTACTTGAGTTTTCTATTCTAAAATTTCATTTTGTATTCAAGATTTAAGGTCTCCATGGATGTGGAAAATCACTTTGAGACTCTGAGGCTTTGAAATGCTGAATTGCCTTGTATAAGATAAAATCGATATTTTGAAAAAAGAAGTAAAGTGGAAATTAATGTTCTTGTAATAGGTGAGTAGCTTTTACACAATTATTTCATGGTGATAGACTTGGTTTTGATGTAGCTTAATTAGCAGAATATAAATTATATATGTTTTTTTTAAAGATGTGCATATGTATATTACAAGATTTTTTTTTTATTTCATTGTGGAGCAAACCATTTGATGTGGCTCTGCAAAAAGCTCTAATACACATCAAAAAGCAATCAACAAACTCTTTGAGTACATCAAGCAGGATAATTTAGATGGTTTTTAATCATGATTATGAAAATATAATTAGGTGGTTTCATGTTGGTTGGTGAGTGCGTAGGGAAAAGTGATTCTCCAAACAGAAAAATATGGATAACATTACCCAGGAGCCACAAAACAAGCACACAAACATGCATACACAAACTAAAAAAAAAAACCTGCTGGCCTGCTTCTCTAGTAGATCAGCAGGTAACATGTTTAAATAGAATGTCATTTCCTCTATGATGCCAGGAAGATTCTTATTTAACAGACAGATTACACAGAAGTAGTTTTGGAAAAATGTCCCTTTTTAATATATGAGAAATCATTAGTCTGCAATTTAATAAAATAAAATCCTCTTTTCAGAATTCAGACAACAAGTAGAAGATGTACTTTGAGTCTAACCAAACAAGAATTTTACTGAAGGAAACAGAGGAATTGATGAGTGTTTTAACTCTGTCTGGGCCTCAAGTACCAGAACAAATGCCATATGTCTGTGTGCACTGTCTTCAGGTGATGACTTCTCTAGATGCTTTCAGCCACCTTAAGTGCCCTGCCATTCATCAGTCCCAAGTAAGGGTGACTGAAGATGCCTTACTTAAGAACTGCTACATCTAAACGGGCTCATCTTTGGAGCTCATCTTTGCACGAAGCATCCCCCCCCGCCCACCCGATGTTTCCAGTCCTTTTTGATACGCTGGTCATGATCTCCTGTCTCCCAATAACTAACTTTTCTCAATAGTTCTTGATCAATCCTGAACACAGTGCTGTATGCCGTGAAGCCTCACCCCTTGGAATGTCAGTATCTTAAATATTTGAAGTGTTATTCTCAAGTCCTTTCCATTTAACTACCAACATTATATTTTTGGTTGCGTGTGAGAACCAAACAGATGTTCTCATTAACCATAGATCCATCTCCTGGTTGGGTGTATGTAATCTATAACTCCATAGTGTCCTATACATAAGCCTCACACCAATGTTCCTCATGGTCTTTGGTGAGCTGTCTGGTTCTGGCAAAACAAGGTTATCACTAGCAGATTGTCAATATATTAAAGACTCAGATATTTTTTTTCCTTTTTGTTATAGTATGTATTTGCTATGTTTGCTCACTTTGCCCTTTCTCTTTTTTCCCTCTCCTTGCTGGATCCTATTTCTTGGAGGGCTTTATCTCTTGCTCCGAGGGAGTGATTATCACTACAGTGATGGCTAGAGATATCTCAATAATCTCCTACCATCTCATGTGTATCCCTAACAAATACTCTCCTCTCTCCATTTCATACCAAAGTCTAGATCTATTTTCAATGACTTAGTGGAAACACATTTCCTACTGTTTTAGTGGTAAAAGAATTACTTTAGGTTCTTTTTGAGCACTTTGACAATAATTTTTTTGATTTAGATAAATAGATTTGCTAGAATTCCTATAGACTTATATATTGGGTGGAAGATATCTGGAAGTATTTTGGGGGTTTGGTTTTTTGTGGATTTTTTGTTAGCTAAGCACAAGGTACCTTTCTGCCCTTAAAGGCTCTTATCAAAGAAAATACTGCCTTCCACTTGTTCAGTCTGAAGCCAAAAACAATGCACTGAGATGAAATGGCAATTGCAAAACACAGAGTGGAAGAAATTTGGAAGGGTTTTTTCAATGAACTTTCTTAATACTAACTGGAACAACAATTAACTGCGCTTTAATTTAGTGGTAACAGAAACAACTGAAGTCATCGCTCAGAGCATGGCTCAATTTGACAAAGCAAACGCAGAAAGGGAAGGAGCAGAAAGCAGGCCCAGCAGTTCTCTGGCTGAAGATTTTGAGTAAAGCAGATGGGGGTTTGTATGCTTGTGGGTGAACATGTGACTGAGTGAAAAACAACAAGAAAAGCGAAGACATTGGGAAAACCACCTGCTAGAGTAATAAGCAATGGTGCATTGCCATGGGATGAAACCAAAATATGGTTCTCATATTGCTGAGTGCTCACTAAAAAAAGACACTTCCAGACAAGAAACTACCTTACTTGTTCCTGCCTTAGTATAATAGTACTTTGCGTGCATCCTCTGTAAATAAACAGGGCCATTTCAAAAGATATCCTAGGTTCGTATCATTCTCTTTCCCTTCCTAATGCAATGAAGCCAGCAAGGACCAGATTTTGCTGAGTACTCACATCATGGAGACAAAAATATTAGCTGGCATCAAAGCCTGTGCTGCACAAATTGTATCTTCTTATCAAGAGTTAGGGAGAAGAAGATCTATTACTCTCTGCCCAGGAGGCTTTGGTCTGTACCTTCCCATGTGCTGTTGCAGGCAGCATTGCCTCCTTCCCTTTGGAAGATTTCTACAAACTCTGGCCTGATCCTGTTACTGCTGAAGTGAATGGGAATTTTGCCATTGACTTCAAGGAGAAGAGAAGCAGGCCCTCTGCTAGCAAATCCAGTCTTTATAGTCCTTTCCAGATACTAAATAAAACTGTGCTTGGAAGTAATTTTAGTGCCAGCAAGCTGGCTCCGTTTGCTGTGAAATTCAAAGATGCCCAACAATGTGATGTTTATTAGGATACAATTAAAGTATCTTTTTCACAGTGCAATGTGTAATTTCCTTCCCAATAAAAATATAAACTTGCCTTACGTACAAACAATTTTAGCATTCCTGTTTTTATGCCATCTTACTGACAAGAAACTCCCAGCTGTTATAATTTGTCTCATCCTTCTCTCTCTTGTAGAACCAGCCGTTGTTCCTTTTTGCAGTGCCAGGGACTTGCTGAGTTCCACCTGATGTGATTTGTCCAGGCATTAATAATGTATCTTCAAGATGCAAGATGCATGAATTCCTTTAGTAACAGATTCACCGGCAGACTGCCACACCATATTGTGCCACTTCCTGAAATGGGGGAGGCAAGAGGACAGCACAGGCATGTATGCACCCGTGCAGGTCATAGTGCCTGGGAGCAAGGGTTGTCCTGTTATTCCGAGGGTGTCACTGCATCTTCACACTAAGGTCAGGCTGAGGATAATGAGTATTACAGGACCTGTTTCTCCAGCAGAAAAGCCCTTACCCGTCATCCAAGGTATCCCTGTGGGATGACATGAGGTGTCCACAGACTGACAGTGTCTTTAGCAGACCTGGCAAGTGGGGCTTGAGTGTTGCTTGGCTGGTGAGAGTCATCCCTAAGCATCACAAAAACAAACATCAGGAAAAATTTCTTCACCGAAAGGTACAGACTGACCAGGGAGGTGGATGAAGTGCTCAAGATTATGGTTTAGGAGTTGATAGGTACGGTTGGACTTGATGATCTCAAAAGTCTTTTCCAACCAACTGATTCTGTGATTCTATGAAATTAACTTTGCCTCCAAGTGCTCCTCATGGCCTGTTGTCAGGACAGAAGGCAGCTGGGGCTCGGCACCGGGAGGATGCAATTTATTTAGTGTGGGTATGGTATGGAGGGGAGGCTCCACCCTGGAGAACAACTGGGCAAACTGGGGCGTCCACTCCCAGGGCCCTGATGGCCACCCTCCATACAGGATCCACTCAGCGCTTTCCCCTGCATGGTTTGTGGTGGGCTGCTCTTGAAAAAAAAACAGGAAAAAAATAATATAAAATTTTGTTTAATCGATACGATCTCTCACAGGGCCGCGCTCCCACACCACAGCTCAGCTTTGCCAACGTTGCCATGGCAACGTCTCTGGGCTCTCGGCATGAGTTCGCCCCATGGCCCTGGGACGCATTGGCCCCACAAGCACAGCCTCAGTCCCGCTGGCACAGTCCAGACACAGAATCATAGCATCACAGAATCATAGAATCACACAATCCTAGAATGGTTTGGGTTTGAAGGCACCTTAAAGATCATCTACTTCCAATCCCCTCTGCCACGGGCAGGGACACCTTCCATTAGACCAGATTGCTCAAGACCACATCCAACCTGGCCTTGAACACTTCCAGGGAGGGGGCATCCACAACTTCCCTGGGCAACTTGTGCCAGTGCCTCATCACCCTTATCATGAAGAATTTATTCCTAGTGTCTAGTCTAAATCTTCCCCCTTCCAGTTTCGAGACATTCCCCCTCGTCCTATCACTACTTGCCCTTGTAAAAATTCCCTCTCCGGCTCTCCTCTAGCCTCTTCAGGCACTGGAAGGCAGCTATAAGTTCTCCCCAGAGCCTTCTCTTCTCCACTCTGAACAAATCCAACTCTTTCAGACTGTTCTCACAGCAGAGGTGCTCCAGCCCTCTGATCACCTTTGTAGTTCTCCTCCAGACCCATTCCAAAAGTTCCATATCCTTTTTATGTTGTGGATTCAAGAACTGGACACAATACTCCAGGTACGATCACATGAGAGTGGAGTAAAGGGGGAATGCCCCCTAGGCACAGTCCAGACACAGTTGGGACACAATTCCAGCACAGCCCAGGCACAGCCCAGATACAGCACTGGCACAGCCCAGAAGCACCACAGCCCTGGCTCAGCCCAAACACAGTCCTGCCACAGCCCAGACACAGCCCTGGCACAGCCTCTGTCCAGCCCGGGACAGCCCAGCACAGGTTGGCACAGCCTGGCACAGTCAGGAACCACCCCAACATAGCTCAGCACAGCCCTAGCACAGCCCCGGCACAGCCCTGGCACAACCCCAGCACAGGAACAGCCCCAGTTGAGGGTCATGGTGGGGTGCTGGGTGTTGATGCCATAGCGGTGGTGCAAGGGGCAAGATGGAAAGCACAAGCTGTACATAATTTATCAACGGGGCTTAATTAATGGTGGCCCCAGGACTAGCAGGTACTGCCATTAGCAATTCACCACGTTACCAGCCCAAAGCTCAGTCCTGGCTCCTATGAGCTTGTATATATATAGACACACCTATGCACACATTTCCAAACAACATGTTTCCAAAATAACATTTCTTGTACTATTTCCAAGCTTCCCGGTGCATGGCAATGGCAGGGAATCGTCGAGGCCCCTTAGACAGAAAACATCTTTCCTCACAGACCTTGGCATTCGACAAGAGGCACGTATCTCATCTCAGGATAAACACACCCAAAACTGGCAGCCATCCCACACTGCCGTCTAAGGAAAATGCAGGCATTTGCCATTAAAAGCCATTGATGCCTGTGCAGGCAAGCTAGGCAGAGTTTTTGAATTGCTGGAGCATGTTCAAAGTAGAGCAAGGAAGCTGGTGAAGAGTCTGGAGCACAAGGCTTACAAGAAGTGACCTGAGAGAACTGGGACTGTTTAGTCTGGAGAAGAGGAGGCTGACAAGAAGTGGCCTGAGAGAACTGGGACTGTTTAGTCTGGAGAAGAGGAGGCTGAGAGGAGACCTCATCGTTTTCTACTACTACCTGGAAGGAGCTTGTAGTGAGGTGGGAGGTGGTCTCCCAAGTAACAAGCGATAGGACAAGAACAAATGGCCTCAAGTCTTACCAGGAGAGGTTTAAATTGGATATTAGGAAAAATGTCTTCATTGAGAGTTGTCAAGTATTGGAACAGGCTACCCAGAGAATTGCTTGAATTGGCATCCCTGGAGGTATTTAAAAGATGTGCAACTGTGGCGCTTAGGCACATGGTTTAGTGGTGGACTTGGCAATGGTAAGTAAGGGGTTGGACTCGATGATCTTAAAGGTCTTTTCCAACCTAAACGATTCTATGAATCTGTGTTTCATCATGGCCTGCAGTTGGTGGTGACCTGGGGCTGATGGTCTTCCTTAGTCCCCTCCGCGTGTAAGCACTGGCAGATTTGTGATGGGCTGTAATTAGCATTATGCTTCCCTCTGCTCAAGAGACCTTTGAACACTTCAGGAAAAGATATGCAGCTTCTTTTTGCGTTTTTTGAATTTCTCAAGTAGCATTGCAATATTGAGGGTTTTTTTAAAAGCTCAGCCTTTCTCTTGTCTGGCCCAGTCCCACTATTATTTGGGAAGCATAGGAAAAAATTATTGAGATGTCAATTTTTTTTTTTGTCCAAGGAAGACAAAAATTGATGAAAAACCTCCACCAATTTAATAGGACAAAAATTTCTCCCATTTTATCCACAGTGAACTTTATGGGATAAATTTTAATTTCAGTGAGAATATTTCTGTTGTTTTCAATAGGTATTTTGCATACACATATATAGGAGAAACGTTTTTTCATAAATTTGTATTAAAAAGACAGTGAAACAAATACTTCTGTGAATTTTATTTCCAACAAACTTCCGAACTGTCTGCAGAAGTCATCTTGAAATCACTTTATATGTTTGAAAACTATTCACCTAGAGACTGGAAACAATAGACTGGGACTCAAATGATTTTTCACATACAAACTGAATAGCGAATTACAACTCACTGGATACGCCATCCAGTCCGTAAGCAATACATATGCTGAAATATATTCACATGAACAAGACACAGAAGACTTCATGCAGTGAATAGAATTAATAAAAATTAAAATGTGGTGGTTGATCAACCACGATCAGGAAGGAGAGCTAAATTCAACAAATCAGCTGTTTGCAACTAATAGTTTTCCTAGGTCTCATGACAGATGTGGGTAAATGTTGACTTTCTAATTATGACAACAGAACTGAAGAGAGCACTGAGAACTCAAAATTAACTACTGCCTTTCCTGAATTAGAGTCAGAATTTGTTGGCACAAGTCTGGAGCATTGCTATGAAATGCCCTGAGTTCAACGACTGGGGTTTCTTGAATATATGATTTTATGAAAGTGTGTGAAGTCCTGACTTTCTGTCTTGATATAAGGAAAAAATGGTATTCTTCTTTAATATTAAAGTTTGGATGAATTCTGGGCAGATGAAGAAGGTTTTCGTACTGTCAGCCAATCTTGCTAGCTGCATCACTTACTTAATCTTGAAGAGAAAAATGCACCATGCTTCTGTATATGGTGAAGTGGTCTTGCAAGTCCTCCATCCTGCTGAAGGAAGGATATAGTTCCACTAGGAGAGGCGAGGAGGTAGCCAAAATATTAGCTGCCTCATCTGGCCTTGCATCAGACTCATTTCAAACACAGAAATCATCAGAGGCAATAGTACCTCACCCCCACCCTCAGCTTTTTAGTTTGCAGGGAATTTCTATGCATGCTGACGAGCATTTCAGAAATTTGCTTCACATAGAATCTACTGCAAGAAATTTTGTTTATGGGAATCTAGATATTTTAAGTGCAAAATGCAATTTGAAAGTCCTCCATGTTCAACATGATTTTGTCACTGTCACTCTGAGAGGCTGGGAAGTACACTACAGTTTTCTTCATGTTAGTTCTGGCAATATTTCCATGGAGAAAACATCCTAGCATCAGCATGTTATTAAAAAGGATTTTAAAACTGGGTGAAATGATGGTGGAAAGTGCCTTGTGATGCTTCTGTGTCACATATAGGACTATTCAGGAAACAGGCTTTCTTTTTTGTCAAGATTGGAAATTGAGATATTTGCCTGTCAAAAGCTCAGGTCTCAAAAATTTTACATGAAATGCTAAACCAAGAACAGCCCAATGTGGATAAAGTTGAATATTCTAGTCTGATGATTTTGTAAAAAAAATAATTTTGAAGTCAGTTTTGACAAAAAATTAACAGCTCTAATTTACTGGCCCTTCAATTAAGCAGAATAGTGTGATAATTGTGACACTTTCTTTCCAAAATCTGTTTCCATAATGATAGTTCAATAAAGTTCTTGCTTTGTGAACACCCCTGATTTAACAGCTTCTGATTTTAGCATTTTTCAGAGCAGGGAAGAAGTGGTTAAATTTTTTTCTGAGTTTTGCTTGTGGACATACAAATTGGAGATACAGGTTACACCTGGCAGACAGGACTCTCACAACTTACAGCACAGGAGACCTTGGGCAAGTCCCAGTGATTCCTTTCTGGTCCACTCCAGGGTGCTTCCTAGAACTGATGAAATTGTCTGTCTTCCCATTTTCTGTGATCACTGTGTGTTGGTTTTGGCCGTTCATTGTGACCCATAAAATGTTTCTCAGACCCTTCTCACGCTAAATAAACCCTGTGCTCTCTATGACTAAAAATCCTCTACTAACAAGACCATTTGTAAAATCTGTTCCTTGGAAAAGGTGAGCTCAAGGGGAAGTACCAAAGAGACACTTTGCAGAGCACTAGACGGGGCAGCCCCACAGCAACCCCTCTGAAAACACAAGTCACCTACCTAGATTGGCAACTCCCTTATTCAGGGAGTTTGGACAGTTAGTGCATCATTTCCAGGCCTCTATGCACTGTATATGCACAGAAACCCTTCCCTTGCATAATTCTTCAAGTGTTACACATAGGCACAGCTAAATCCAGGGATCTATGATGCTGCTGTTAGTAGCTCCAGTCTGTACGCCATTGTTCAGGCATAACCCCATGAAAACCCAGATGTGGGGAGGCCCAGTGCCTTGCCTCTGGATGTTGTGCTATCGATAGTCACAGGAACAACCTAGAGGGTAAGCAGCGATAAACTCAAAAATATCGAGAGTTGGATAGAACACCTGATTACAGCTGCCTGCGCCGAGTCCCAGTGGTAGCAAAGCTGATGCACTCAGGCAAGGTGATGCAGGTCACTGTTGCTGGGGAAGTGAGGGAAAGATAAGAAACTGAGAAGAGAAGAGCAGCTCTGCCTTTCTGTCCTAGCCTGTCGGGCAGATAAACCTCACGCATGCACATAGCCAAGAGAGCCCAGGTGGCCCCAGTGGAGGTGGCCCCTTGCCATCCCTAAGGCAATTCGGGCCATGGTGGAGGATCCAACCAGCAAGGAAGCAGCTGGCCTTAGCAGGTAAAAAAATTCAGAGCCCGAGGCAGCAGCAGTGGAAGAGATGGGGGAAAACTGGTCTGAGAGCTGGTCTGTTTATTCAGAGACACCACCTCTGACCCTTCCCTTCCCAGCCAAAAATGCAATCTATTTATGTAGGTATTCATGTATTTTAGCAAATTATATATTTTATCGTAAAAAGTTATGGAGCTTTAGTGTTTGCTTAACTGTTCTTGTCTATAAATATTAATAAACAGACTGTCTTTTTTATATACAGTTTCACAACAACAGAGTGTATCCTTGCTTTGCAAAGTCCTAGTCATGTAGTTGCCTGGGGTGAATAATTTCTTTGAGAGGCAAGAGTATTCAGGCTTGCTATCTCAACTTTTATGGAAAAACAAGGAGATTTTTTCACAAGCAGTGTTCCTCAGGGCTCAGTGTTGGGACCAGTCTTGTTTAATATCTTTATCAATTATCTGGATGAAGGTACTGACTGCTCCCACAGTAAGTTTGCGGAGAGACACCAAATTGGGTGGGAGTGTCAATCTGCTTGAGGGCAGGAAGACTCTGCAGAGGACCTGGACAGGCTGGATTATTGGGCCGAGACCAATTGCATGAGATAAAACAACGCTGAGTGCTGGGTTCTATACTTCGGTCACAACAATCCCATATAATGCCACAGGCTTGGGGAAGAGTGGCTGGAAAGCTGCCCAGTGGAAAAGGACCTGCGGGTGCTGGTTGACAGCCGGCTGAACATGAGCCAGCAGCGTGCCCAGGGGGCCAAGAAGACCGACAGCATTCTGGTCTGAATCAGAAATGCTGTGGCAAGCAGGAGTAGGGAAGTTATTGTGCCCCTGTATTCCGCACTGGTGAGGTTGCTCCTCAAACACTGTGTTCAGTTTTGGACCCTTAGTACAAGAAGGACATCCAGTTATTGGAGTGTGTCCAGAGAAGAGGAACAAAATCAGTGAAGGGTCTGGAGAACAGGTCTGATGAGGAGCAGCTGAGGGAACTGGGGTTGTTTTGCCTGAAGAAGAGGAGACTGAGGGGACGCCTTATTGCTCTCTACTGCTGCCTGAAAGGAGGTTGTAGCAAGGTGGGTGCTGACCTCTACTCCCAAGTCACAAGTGATAAGATGAAACAAAATGGCCTCAAGTTGCTCCAGGGGATGTTCAGATCAGGTATTAGAAAAAAATTTCTTTATCGAAAGAGTGATAAAGTTTTGGAACAGGCTGCCCAGGGAAGTGGTGGAGTCTCCATCCCTTTAGGTATTCAAAAACCATGTAGATATAACACTTTGGGACATGGTTTAGTAGACATGGTGGTGTTGGCCTAATGATTGGACTGGATGATCTCAGAGGTGTTTTCCAGTCTTATGCCTGGTATGGCATAATTCAGAATTTAGACTATTTGCTTTATAATATAGAATATCAAACTACAATATGTACAAAGGATCTTGTAAGAGATTAGACTAAGATAGAAGCCAGACCCATCCAAGGATGATAAAGGTGATTCTGACCATACTGAGAAGCTGAACTTTGGAAATCTACCAGAAATATGCATTTTAATATCAGTATCTTTAGCTCCTCCAGAATTATCCAGGAATTTTAGGAACAGAAGTCCAGACTTGGGCATCCCCACAGGTAGAGTCAGGTCAACATTAGGTTCCTGAGCCTTTTTATGTATTTAGATCCATTTTAAAGGGACACGGGATACTACTCCACGGCTTTGACCATGAACCTGACTTAATTATTTCTTCCACCCTGAAGGCCATTTGCTCTTAGGCCAAAATTCATTATCTCTGCAGTCATGATGGCACCATTGCCATGCTTTGAACTGGTTCACCAGAATTAAGTCTCCACTACAAAGAAAAAAAAAAAGAAAAAAAAGTTTTAACTGTTTTTTCTGCCAAATCAAATTTATTGCGTAACAGAATCCTCGTTCCCTTCAGTTGTTAGATTGCTTGTGAAAAAGTTATATGTTATCACTGAACTGATGTGGTGAGTGTGCCAACAGCCTTCTCAGAAACCTCATAATTCTACTGTCTCTAGCCTCAGATTAGCAAGGTAGTCAAGGACAAGCTCATCTGTAGGTATGTACTTAGTATCCTTAACTTGCTGGTTTCACAGTAGGTTAGAAAGGCTAAGCACGTACTTAAAGATAGGCATAAACTTACATTTCCCCTTTATTGCAGCACTTGGAACCAGTGAAGAACCCTGACTGTAGCCAGATTCCTGTTTCTAATAATTCTATTTACTTAGAATTTTAATATGCTTACCATATCTTATCTTTGACATAATTATTTTAATTAAAAGAATTTATAAAAACTAATGTTATGCCTACTTGCCCTAGCAGTAACATGTGAAAATAATGGAGATTAGAGTGGCTGAATTATTAATATTAAAATATGGACTTGGAATATAACAGGTAAAATTTTAAATTGGGAAACAACACATATGAATATTGTGTTTTATAATTTAGACTTGACTGAGTTGTGTTTACACATAAAAAAGGATATATACTAGCTGATTATCATTAAACATATTTTTTCATTTTTACACTCTGCAAAATATGAAAATAAGTATAAGCACTGCCATTTTACTGTTTCTTGATAGAAATATTTTTGATTGTATTGACCTTTGGTATGGACAGAATATACACAGCGAACATTAACAGATTTTTAGTAGTGTATATACACTAATAATTATGTTCAGTTTTTTGTTATGTGACCCCAGTTGCCACTACAGCTACCACCCTGTCCCTACATACATAAAACATGTCACTTTACAGTGTTTTCCCTCTTTCCCCCCTCAGAAAACTTCCTTCAACCTGTCTCCAGTGCCTTGCAGTAAGGTGAAGTCTTCATTGACCTCTTCACAGCCACCTCTGCCCTCCTTAACCTGTGAAAAACTTCAGATATCACTCCTCTACCTTTTTCTTGAAACTTTATTTTCATTTGGTTTCTCTGCCTCTTTCTGCCTGTCCTTTTACCTTTGTAATTTCTTTTTTGATATGTCATAGTGCTTTGTGATCACTACTGACCACATCGTCTAACACTGCCTCATTGGTTACTTTTACTCGCTGTCAACATCCATCAGTCATCTCCTGGCTAGTAAATATACTGCAAACACATGGGAAGAGCCGTCTTTGTCTTCCAAATTGATGTAACCATGAGTATTGCTCTGAATTTTAAAAAATATATGTTAATGTATGGCACAGGAACTACCTGAAGCTAAGGATATGTTTTACTTGTTGTTTTGTTTAAACAGTTGATAAAAGAATGGCAATGTATTGTTTACATATGGTTGTTTCATGTCATCTTTATGAAATTACCTTATCATCTAATGTGATTGCACAGCAAAATAAACAATGTCAAATCATGACTTCTTTGTAGGGAAGTCTTGTCTTTTAGACTACAACTCTGGCGTGCTAGCCAAAAGCATACATAATTTAAAAGGCACTTTGAATACTGCCAGAAAAATTATGTGAAATATGGGTAAGCTTGAAGGGAAGAAACTACAGAGAGGTTAAGTTGCATGAGAAAATCTTTCTCCCAACTAAGGTCTGATTATAAAATAAAGGGTTGGTTTTTTCTCTTGTGCATATATGCACAAGATGTAGTGTGGTACCACTCACAGACTAGAAGAGAGCCCATGTCAAGAATGTGTTTGTGTTCCCACTTATTTGGAAAAACACACAACTGATTACTGAAATAAACATGATTACACACTCTGAATAGGAATGCTATGAGGTTCAAAGTTAGTCAAGCATGCTGTATAGGTCATCTGTATTTGATACCAGTGTGCTCACCCAAGTACCTTCACTCCTTACCACCACACTCTGCTAAATGAAGAACTCCCAAACCGACAAAAGCTGCTTAAGACAAAAAGGGAAATGCAACCAACCTAGACATAATAACTGCATAGAGAAATTTAATTCATCAGTTACAGATTTCTAGTTTAGAGATCGTTTTGTTGTTGATTATACCTGCCCTTGCCTGTGAGTCCTGAACTCAGGTTCATAAGGTTTTTAATTATAATAACAATGGGAAAGCAGAAGAAAGAGATGCATCATGGCATGAAACAAAAATCCTAAGAGCAGGAATGATTTAATGTTTAAATTCAATCTCCTTTATATTATGTTAGGGAGTTTGAGATGTGATTTTTTAATCTTATCATCCAGGATTTTTTTTCCAGAGGAAAACTTCCCCATAAATTCAGCAAACGTTCTGGCACTTGGTATGGTTTTACACCTTGAGAATTTATTATTCATGAAATAGATCTTTTGAAGTACAATTTCTAAGTATTGATGTTTTATCTTTTAACAGTGAACATGAGCACAGGCTTAAAGGCCCACTGACAATCACTCAGGAATAGCTCAACTGCTCATGTCTAGGCGAGGTCTTCCCCACACAAGGAACTTTCTGTAAATATTAGTTACTAGAATCACAACGTTAATACATGTAGTTAATAATTATCACAATGTGCCAAATCTGCACAGTTTGCTCCCTGATTACAATATTAAATTGCTATTGAGCTGTGATATTTGCTTCAGGCAATACTACTGAGAAGCCTCCAAAGACTTTTGTTGGCCTCCCTGCACAAGCATGGGAAATGTATGAATGCACAGAAAGCAGAGGCAGCGCTGGGGTTTGCCGGAAAACAAACAAAACTCAGACAATAGAAGGAAAGTTTTATCAGAGTTGAAGCGTCCTTTCACTTGGGAACTGTCATCTTGTGAAAAGAGAACAGAAATGCTCTTGATTAGAACTTCTGTGGCAGACCATTTCCATAAGCCGGGTGATTCAAGCTGTTCATGGAGGGTACTGCGCAGTCAGCTCTGAAAGCTTTGTTTTAGTTGCTTTTGATAGGATCTAAAAAGGAGTTAAGCCACTTCATAAAAGCTCAGAAGTTCCAACTGACATGTTTATACACCTCTATCAATGGGTATTGTCTGCTGATACTTTTGCCCATCGCCCTGCAGACTGAGTAGTTGTGGATGACAAAGGGAAGCCACCATTTCCAGTACCACTTTTCATCTTGGTTGTGCATTACAGATTCATGAAGAGTCTAAAAACAAACCCTAATCCTCAGTTTCAAGTGTTGATTCTTTATCTTTCTAAACGCATGAACCGAATATCCTAATCTGAAAAGTCTCCATTTAGCTGTAAAATTCAGAAATGGTTCAAGCTGTCTCCTTAGATTTTGGGCATTTGGCTCAGGGAAGGTTCTAAGAGGTACCGTGGTGTCTGAGCCCCAGTCAGGTCCTAGATTAATGTTTCTGCTTCAGAACAAGAGTTGGAAAATGCGTTCTCAATGTTGGCTAACTAGCACTCGGTAATCCTGTACGTAAACGTAACTCTTATTTGATGGGAGAAGAAGGTAGGAAAAATCTACCAGGAGCAAAGTTTCAGACTCAGGAATTGTTCCTTCTTTGCCTGCAACTGAAGATGACTTCTCTTTGTTTTTCTAAAGTGAATATATTTAACACTTAGTGAAGTACCGAAGACAAGCATAGCCAAAGAAGGATTGCAGTTATGAGGGTATTGGTAGAATAGTCCAGAAATGTGATTTGCAGGTACAGTTTTCAATCCTTGCACTTACAAAAGGCTGTTGAAAGAGAACATGCAGGTTTTTGACTCTTTCTATAAAGCAAAGCCAGGTGCTTGCACTTGGAAAATGCAGGTGCAAGTTTATGTACTCGAGTTTATCAGGCCCAGGTTGAAACCATATCCCTTATGAGATCATACGCTATTGTACAGCTTCTGCATCATTAAGGCGTGCTACTCATGTAGGTTCTCGGAGTTGCTCTTGCAATCACTGTGCTGGGTTTTCTAACTCATTTTTTGTGTGAGCTTTATGGTCTCTTTAATAGAACTATGTGAGTTATACTAGGCAAGGATTCCATCTTCCTTCAGAAAATATATGTTAAATTGAAATAGTAATAATAGTAGGGGGGACACATTTGCTGGCTACTTGCCTGAAACTGTGCATCAGCTGAGTTTAGCATTTCATTTTAGCATTTGCAACCTACCTCAGACGCTTCCTCAGAGAAGATACTAGTGCTAAGTTGTCCTTTTTATTTATGCACTTGCTGAATTGAAGAATGTGTTGCAGGTCTCAGCAGTCAGTCCTACACCATGGGCCTCTTGTCCAGAATGAAATGACATTCTTAAATACCCAAGGTGATAAAAAGAAAAGGAAAAAGTTGTGTCCAGACTGCTTTCAGGATTCTTCTGAAACCCAGATCATAAAATCAAGTAGAAAGAAACTGTTGTGCCATTAAATCTATCTTGCTATCAGCTCCTGCTTGTTTCCTAGCACCTATTTTATGTGACATTGTAGTGCACAATTTTAATGCCCCAAGCAAATATTTTATCTGTGGGTTCTTTTGGTTCATGCACTGAACTCAGGTTAAGGTAGCCCGAAACTGCTTTTTCTGCTTGTTTTGTTCTGCCAAGCACTGCTGAGATATGTTATATCCTGTCAGCAACCTCTCTTCAAGATTAACCTGAGAAAGCAGGTGATTACACAAGTAACAAGGGTCTCCTCTCTTTCTTCCAGTTTCTTCTTCTGCAACAGCTAATAGAGAAGATCAAGGCTTGTCGTAGAAAACAAAAAACAAAGATTTTATGTGTTTCATTGGCAGATACAATTGATTATTTATGCAGTACCATTGGTAGAGAAGCAGACAGGTAAGGTTCCTGATTATGCTGTCTGTGGGCATTTTGTTGATATACGTCAGCTCCATCCTTGGTCAAGTATTATGGTCCCATACTGCTACCGAGTGTGTCTGTCTTTTATTTGTGAATTACCACTAAAACGAAAGACAGAACTGGCAGGAAAATATCATTTCAAGCAGCGTAAATGTGTTTTGTTCATTCTAATTTTGATCTGATCTTTCAGCCTTGGTTCTGAACAAAATTGATTGGATTTGAAACTATAACAGAAGAGCTGGAATAACCGCATTTAGTGTATATTATTCCCAAGGCAAAGCTAGAAATCTAGAATATTTTGGAAGGCTAAAATTAGGAGAAAATATCAAGCAAGCTGGCATTGCTGTTATTTTGATTATAACTCCTCTTCTTACTTTTTTCTAATGTATCTCCTTCTCCCACTGACTTCTAGCCAAAGGAAAATCTCTCATCTGTACCCTTAAAACTCATACCCTGTATTTCACAATCAGCCCATTATCACCACAAGCCTGGGCTGAGATGGGCTATGACTTCCCTACCTGCTCCTCCTAGCAAAGATTTACCATCAGCACTGACAAGCCAGCAGCAGCCTCTCCAGCTTCAAGGAATATCTCTCCTTTCTGACAAGATATCTCATCAGACAGTATTAGTCTGGAGAGCACATCTCTCCCAAAAAGTCCTACATTGTCACCATGAGTTGCAATGTGAAAGCCCTACCATCAGGGCAATAGTTAAAATTTATTTTCGGGCTGGCCTCATGTGTTAACTTATTACCAAACTAAACTCTTTGCTGAAAGCCTGGAGTTTGTATTCACAGAGGGTGAAAATTAGTTCCACTGGGAAAGCTTCAAAGTCATTTCAGCCATTAAACTGTGGCTGGATGTATCATAAGTACAGGAGAGGTCGAGGCACTGCCTGTGAACCAAGGGGACTTGGTAAAGAAGTTTCTGCTGAAATTGGCAGCACAATTGTGTATTCTGTTTCAGTCTGGCTCTGTAGCAGGAGCGAGTCACGTTTGTACATGAGACTCATTATGCTTCCCCTGTTTAACATACCAATTACTTTCTGTATTTACCATGTTTAGACTGACTCCATGTCAAAAATTAATAATGCTAAAATAAAGAGCTATGCTGATATATGCTAAAGGGGAAGCGCAGACTAATAGAATGTATAATGGAAACAGAAGGTGGAGTTGCAGCTTTGGGGATCATATCCAGATGAATTTCATGGTGTGCTGTGGGGGTGTCCCACAGAGGCCCATATGCTCTTTAAGGCACACTTCAGGCTGTGATAAGTGTATTTTGAGAGGTCACAGCACCTCAGTAATTTGATGCTGAAAGCAGGGTAAACGTAGTGGTGCCAGTCAGTCCCTCTAAGAGTTTTGCTCCACATATCTCGTCTGTCTCTCCATATTGGACAGAAGTATTGAAGGGACAAGCAATGAAGATTTGAGGACAAGCTGAAGGGAAATATTTGTCTTTTTTAATTGCCCTTTGTACAATCCTGGGCAAGTGAGGAAACCGTGATTTACCCCTGCTGGTCCTAGGCAAGCTCCTGTAACAGCCGCAGGTCTCTGATCTTCCTTTTCAAAACTCGGGAGTCCACAAAGGATTCTGCCTGGATTCTCCAGAGTATGACAACTCCAGCACATTAACCTTTTTTTACAAGTTTTGAACTCAGTATCTGTCTGGTACTACGACTTGAAACACCATCCAGGTCTCCAATAATCAGCATGCCATCAACTTCCTTACTCAAGTTAATCACCATAGACGACAGACTGGGCAACCTCCTAATGGGAAATAAAAGGACCATATTGATTAGTGGCATTGAAACAGTTGTCATTAATAGAGTTATAAATATTACAACCAAAACAGATGCAAGTTTTATGTTTTCATTGAAAGAAGGCCTCTGTGTATGATGATCTCAACCAGAAACTAGTATACAGGCATGTATTGCTATTTGTTGTCTCGCGTTTCAGTGGGTCACGTTCTCCAGGTTGGTATTGGAAAGGTACTGGGTTTGGAATCACTTTACTCACAGGCATTGATTCCTTTGTGTGAAATTGTGTGAAGGAGAGAATGGAAAAGCTCAGGGGAGAGCTACCTACTGGCTCCAGCAGAAATGGATGATGTTTTAACATTTTCCTGTTTTTCTTGCTTTGGAAAGTTAATCCATACCTAAGCAAATAAGTTGTTTTTACAATAAAAACACACTCAGTGCTGAGAATTTGCCTTGCATGTTTGCCCACTTGTAAAAGACATCCTCCACAAAGAAATCTGTATTTCATAGTCCGTTTTGTAACATCTTAAGCAAAGATGATGCATGTGAATAGACTTTCTCAAGGCCAAATCCTGAGTTATTTTCTTACTTCTTCTCTGTTTAAACTCTCATTTTCTTTAGTGGAAGTTTACTTTCCATGGCTTTCTGCTATTTACCTGTCATTTTTTTCTACTGCAAGCTCAACCAGTAACTAGGTTCTTTCCTTCCCATGCATCACTTGTGGGTCATGAAATCTCTGCCAGAGAAAATATGCAAGAATTATTGCTGTGCAAACATTATTGGCCTCTACACAAGGAGAAATTCCACTCATGCCAACACTAAAGCTGAAAAAAGGGAAAGATCCAAGAACACTTGTTAGTAATCAGTATGTGAACTGACTGGCCTGGTAACTCATAAGGAGTAGAGAGTTTAATTGATATAATGCAACAAAGAGGAATCAGCTCACTTATCCTGGACAGCATCAGTTTTGCAGGGTTAAAAACCATAAACTTTTTTATTTTGAAAGCAAGAACCTGCGATTCTCAATACACAACAGGAACAGATCTGCTGAGTAAGAAGGTACCATTTTTATAACACTGCTCTCAGAACAAGACGTACATCAATCTTTTACTCTTAAACAAGCTCAGTGTTATTTTTCCAACAGAAAGGTCAAAAATACATGGTATGGAATCTAAATCACTCCGTTTCATTCTGCTTGGACTGTATGTAGGGTTATTTGCCTCTCGCTGACTGTGTGAAAAATAATACAAGTGTAGGAATATCTCAGGTTTAAATATCCTCCAGAAACCCTCCTTCTCGAGGTATGGTGAAGGTTTGCAAACAGAGGCTGGTGTCATCATTACTGCAGCTAGGACACTCAGAAATGAACAGTATTTTCATGCCCAGCTGGTATGCCCAGCCATGGAACATACTTTGCAATTACTTTGTGTGCTGACCTCTACCATCAAGAATCAGTAATTAATAAATCCAGAAGCTTGGAATATCTGGTTTTCCAAGTAAAATACACTCCTTTTTCTTAAGTTCTTTCTATACCAAAGACATATCAAAACACATGGCACAGAAGGGGACCCAGCAGTTCTGGTGCTAACCGCCTAGGTGAAAGAAGCCACCAGTTTGCAGTGACGCATGTTTGCTTGGTGACAACCCAGGGCTATTGAACAGTTGTGCTGAGGTCTCTGATTGCTCCATGGTATGCTCCCTGAGGCAAGTCACTCCAAGGTTTGCCTCTAAGGGATTCTCTAGAGTTGGTCAGCAATTTCTTGATGTCACTGTCCATTTGCCAAGACATTTCTGATGAAAGAACTCAGAGGAGGATGTTGCTCATGTAATAGTGAAAAACAGTCCAGCCAGTGAGAGAATTCTCTTGGGCTAGAAGACATCATTCCTGCACTATTTTAACCAGAGTGAGGACTTGTATCTCATCCAAGGTGAATGTTTTATCTCGTCATGATCTAAAGCAGATGCAGCAAAGGAAACATCAAATATTATTATAGGACTGCAACAGCCATTTCTCTGCATGCCCTGAGTTTCTCCTTCCTAAGACATGCACTAAAAACTATCCACGCCAGAAATTATGCTACAAAACCTAGATTATTGCTGTAATTACAGGATTCAGTTAATAGCAGTAATTTGTAGCTGCTCAAAGTTACGAATAACTCAATAATTTCAGGGCAGCTCATTGCCTGGACCTGGAGGAACCTCCTTCTTTGAATCCTAATGGATATTTTAAAGCAATTTCATCACTTGCTAGCAGCTTATCAAAAATTATATACCACAGGATGTAAACGTAGAGAGTTAAGAGATTCAAATAAGAATACCAAAGATGTGACTATGTTGGGATTTCAGAAAAAAAGCCTCACACCAAAGGTCTCGTAAATAACTTGGGGACAAAAAAATTCTACTGATCAAAAGCGTACTATAATTTTCATGGGTCATATCAGGAACACAGAACTGACTTCCTGAAACTGAAGGTAATCAAGGAGTCTGAATCTAGAATCTGTCTCCAGCAAGTAATGCGCACCTTCCTATGTGATAATTGTATAACCTGAGGCTATATATGAAATACAAACAGAATAATTAATATCTCCCTCATAACGTAAAATGTTGGGATGGACTAATGTTGTTTGATCTCCTTGAGCCTTCTCCTTTTAACAAGCTCTTATTTTTTATTGCTTTATGCATAGTAGATCCACTCACGTCTCACTGTTGCACTGTTTTCTACCAGGACAATGAAAATATGGGCCCCCTTTTACATGAACCCACACCACATATTGCCAGAACATCTAACCTGAGGCCAATAGCTGCTGGGAAGTAATTAGTTGCAGTGCTGCTATAATCCTTTAGTAAATGTAAGCACAACTCCTGTTTGTGCTGAAGGTGAAATGTTTGTGGTAACAAATGCCCTTTTCCCTGAATAAAAATGTATTTACTTTTAATCAATCAGGGACTCATTATCAGCAATGTCTTCATCTCCCTAAACCTTGGCCTTCTGTGTATGATTTCAGCGTTGGAGGAGAGTGTCTGCAGATTATTAAGAGAATGTAGCAAAATAATGATCTGAATCAGCTATGGATAGATGGTCAGAAATTACAAGGCAGTCCTATTGACTCCTGGTACCTCCAAGCTCTCATTAAACTCTTCCAGTCCTCAAAGGGAAAGGAGAAGTACATTGTTGCTGCTATTTGACCATTGGGCACGTTCACACATTGCTTGATGTGCATATGTGTGCACATCCCACATGTGAAGAGCAGCCTCTGAAGAGGCAGAAGGCTTCTAGGGTAAGTGTTGTGCTTTGCTACTGAAGACTAAAACCTGTGAACTCTGGAAGGCAACACAGAGAAATGATGGCCTTAATTTAGAGAGTAGAGCTTGCTGAGAAACCACGGGATAGCTGGATGAGGCCTGTGGGAGCTGAGGAAAGCCTGAGCTATGCAACCAAGGGGCCGGGGCTGGCCAAGGGAGTTGTGCAGTGCCTGCTGGGCTGTGTTTCTCTGTTGTGCTGAGTCCACCACACCTGATAGCCATGCAGGCTGACAGGGAGCTTCTGGCCGGCTTCTCCCCTAGGGCACTACAAGTGCACGTCTCCCCAAGAGTGCTGTCAAGCCAAGGGGTGCAGCTGAGCAGATGTTTCCTGGCCACAAACTGGAGACCACCAAGATGGCTGCAGCCCTTTCCCCTTCACCTCGCTTTGCAGAGAAAAACATTCAGAAAGGGGATGAAGGTGTAAGGCATAAAGTTTTACTGTTTTTAAAGGTCAAGGAGGGAACTATGGGAGTTGGTCGCCATGAACTAGGTGCCATGAACTGGTTGCTTTATATATTTTCAATTTCACCAATGAGCTTCTCTTGGACAGCCCTGGAAATAAAAGTTACAAATCTCAGCTATTACAGTAAGTAACTTCTAGTAGGGACCCTGTTTCATGATCAGATGGAGGGCTTTCAAACAGGATTTTTTTGGACATGCATGAGGATGGAGGAGGATCCCTGGCCTGAAAGAGCTTGAGTCATACTCCACCTCACTCACCTTCACGATCTTCATGTTTGGCCCCAGAAAATCACCAGCTTCAACAGGTATATCATCAGGGACGTGAACGTATTGCAAGAAGTGAGAGGAACAGCAAGGAAAAAATAAAAGGGATTTCTGACTGTGTGTCTTCTTCAGACAAATGTAGGATAGCCCCTTCTCCTGCGAGGTTACTTTGCAAAGTCATTTCTCCTTCCTTGCTCTTTGCTGTCATACTCACAGCAAGAAGGGAAGTGACTAACATTGTTGAATGCAAAAAAAGTGGCACCGACTTCAGGTATGGCTTCTATGTGTGGAATTACTTTAGCAATTTTTTTCTAATTTTTCCATTTGTTGAGATTTTGACATTGAATGGGAAACATTAAGAGCAACGCAAATGGGAAAATCTTAATAGATAACTCATTTTAGAGAGGAAAATCTCAGAATCATTGTCCTTTTCCTCTGGAGGTAATCTGTTATTCCTCAATATCCAGGCAAGCCTTCCATAGACAAATGAAACGGTGGTGCATGGCATCTGTTTGTTATGGAAGGAGCACATAGTTCTGGTAAAAAGTACGTGTTGCAGGAGGAAATTTTGATTCTGAACACGTGCGGTTAGCTTTTGATACAAGATTCCACTGCTGCAAACTATGATCTGGACTCCATTATTATCTGCTTTAAAGATCTCTTTCTGTAACATCAGCAATGCTGAATCAAGCCAGCATATTTGACTTACAAGAACAGCTTTAGTAAAGGGTAAATTGTGACAAAAATTGTCTCCTTCCTTGTTTCTTTGTACAGTGCAGATCAAGCGATACACTCTCAGCAGTAATGCAGCCTGATCATTACTGAGCACTCTCCCTGGCATGCCTATGAGCAAAGTTTCTATTGTTTCAATTAGATGATCTTGGGCATTCAGAGAATTTAATACTGACGGAGCTCAGCTCCTAAAATCCTAGAAATTAGAGCCTGAGAGAACCCAGGGAATCATCTTTCCATCCCCTGACAATGCAAATTATTTTCTACAGTATTTTTACTGTGTTTTCTCCAGTCTATTTTTAATGATTCTAGCAACAGGGTTTCCAGCACTTTTCCTGGGGGACTCTTCCATATTCTAATAGATCTCACTGTTACGAAAATTTTCCTGATATTCAGTCTAAATTTTCCTTTGCTCAATTTCATCCCATTACTCCTAGATATGCCCAGTAGAGGTGGGTGAAAACTGAAAGTGAGTAGGCAAACCTGACACATTATGTGTGCTCAGAGCCAATTTACAGCAGTGGGTAAAGTGATAGAGTCAATTTGCAGGATTCTGTAGGTGACAGAGAGGGTCTTAGGGCATGCACTCTCTGAAAGTGGTTCTGAATCTTGATGAAAACCCCAAAGTACAGGAAAATATCCAGAAGCTGTAATGACTTTTTTTAGCAAAACTCAGACTGAACGCAAGAATCCTCTATGAAGAGATAACAGGTAGGGCACCTTGTTTATGCTATGGCTGCCAATAAAACTTAGATATATACAGACATCTGAACCACATACTTTATGCCAAACACTGCAAATTGTCACTTACTTTTACATGCTAGACAGAATTAAATTCCAGCTTACATTCTTTGAGCTATTACCCACTAGCTAATGAAACCCACAGCTGAAAATTGTATTTATATAGTAAATGTTCTTATATAAGTAATTTAATGTCTGTATAACATTCTGATATCTTGCTAATAAACTTTCTAACAAAAGAAATTCACTAAATCCTCTCTGCATACACACCCATTGCTCTTTTTTACTTTTCTCCTTTTTTTTCTTTCCATTCTTTTATGCAGTATTATAGGGCATACCTCTATTCACTAGCCAATCCTGCCACCACTTTGCAGCCCACATCACTAAATCTTGCAACCATTTACCTACTTTCTTTCTCATCTAATGTGAAGGTTATATTTCTCACCCTTCACTTCAATACAATATATTTCTTTATTCTTGGACATATATGTACCATTTCTATCCCATCAGCTTACATTACAAAAAATGGGTTTGTGTCCTCCTTCTTATTTATATCCTTTCTTGTACTCACATCTTTCCCAGCACCTTTTCCAATGCTCCCCCAAGACCTATTCACATCAGCCTTCAGCCAGTATTTGTGTCTGATTGAAACAGCAACATTCTCAGGTACGGACAATGCCTTCCTTTATATCGGTTATAGAAGATGACAGAAAACTAGTGAAATAATTCAAAGTGGGAAGTGACACGGACCCTGCAACAGAAAAGGAAGATGGTTTTCACAGCCTCTGGAACAGCAATCAAGTCTCCTTCAAAACTGTAAAAACTTTAACAGAAAAAAGCCCTAAAAGACTATGTTAATCTCATAGTGATATGAGGAACTCCACAAGGACATGAGAAGAGTTGTTTCAAGATGCCTGGTTAGTGGCTGAACCTAGTGAATCTAAAAAAGCATGGAAATGGTCTGCTAATGACAAAGCAAGTACATTTGGAAGAAACATAAGTCACTGGCACTGGGACTGCTGGCTGAGCCACACTGCATATACCGTATATTCTGCTTTTGGGGAGGAATTCAGAAATTGGGATGGGCAAGGAAAAGAAGCTTTTCTGAGAGACTGCAAGAGAATTCCAGTAATTATGAAGACCCACAGTATGTCAAGGGCAAGAAGCAAAATTTGGTTCTCAGTCTGGTGGGAAGCGGAGAGGACGATGCAGCTCATAGAGCAGGGAAAGAAGTGAGGCATTAGGAGAAAGAAAGTTCGGATTGGGTGTAGGGAATACGTGCCTACAGTCTCAATGGGAGTATCAGGGCTGCAGTTGTCCCTGGTGGTGCTATGATTATTTAAGACTGGACATCAGAAGGGTAAGAGGGAAAGTCATCTTTCCAGGTACTTGGCGCAGCCTCAGGAATGTGCTCTTCAGGGACAGCAGTGTGCAACCCTATGGTTTTAGCCAAGAGGCAGATCGCTAGACAGGATTACAACTATTCCTTCTGGCCTTGAATTTCATTAGTCCTAGTGAGCTCTCCTATGATTGCTTTTTTTGCAGTCAGTCCAAATACTATTACAGATGTCACTATTTTCTCACCTATATTTAATTCCATAAACCACCTTATCTACAACCTGGATCATTTCACAGTCTTTTAGTCCTTTTGTTAGATGCAACTCTGTGTGTTTTGAAAAAAAATTTCAACATCCTTGAAGATGCATTAAAATAAGGTAGTGTCTCTCCTTGTAGCAAACTGCCACAACTGAGGCCAGCAAATGCATTCAGACTGAAATTATGTCACTGGTTGAGTTAATGATCATCTCCTGTAGGGGACTTCTGCTTTAAGATTTCGCTTATCACAGTCCTCTAAAACCCTCCACAGGCCCTACCAGTACTGCTCTTTTGATTTTCCTCTCCCAATGGTGAAGAATTTAGGAACACTTCTAACTAGCAGTGTTCTTCAACTGCATTTGTCCTTGTGCAGGACAGACACCAATCCTCAACTGTATTTGGGAATCAGAAGAAAGGGTTGTATCAGCTTCACCTGTCTTCATTGTCCCTTAGGGGAATATGCACAATCTCATCTTTGTACTCCTTTCATCCTCTTTCCCTCATTGATCCCATGTTGCTCTGACTCTGCTGATCATGTAGCACCCTGTGACCCCTTCTTCCACCCTGATCTCTGTCTTCTTTCACACCATTTGAGCTAGCTTTTTCCATCTTCTTCCTCCGTGTCTTGCTTTAACACCCATGGGAGTGCTATGTGGATCTCCTCATCACTTGTGTTCACAGGCCCTGTCTTGACCAGAGTACAAGAAGAAAAAAGATGCAGAAATCTGAAAGGATTTAATGCATAGTCCTCTCAGCATTTCTGTGGCTCTGCCTTAGGGAGATCTTCTGCCTGCTATTGTATGCAGGGACTCAAAATACACTAACACTTGGAGCATATCTTGAAACAGTCTTGAAAAGCAGAATGCAGTTCACTTCTAACCCTGTCACACAGTTGTCTAACTTATTTAGACCTTTTTCTGGTGGCTGCTGGTTTCAGAGCATTACACTTTTGTCCTACCTGAAACTCTTTGGCTTGGCATACCTACCTCCATCTGTGAGCGGAGCAAGTGTCTCCTTAAGGTGCTTCTTCCTTTGTTGCGCAGATCTGCGATCTTCCCACAGTCCCCAAGGGAAGGCTACTATGGGGATTTTTTTGGACAGTTTTCTGACAGAAAGAGCTGAGGGTAAGAAATCTGTGCATGATTAACACTTCCCATAAGAAAGCAGAACTTCGTATACTATTATAAATTAACTGAATTGTACCAGAAGTATCTTCCCCGCTAGTTTCTCATTCTAATTGGAATACCCTGATCAGGTTGCAAGATAAAATCCTGGTGTCAACACTGGGACCCCATTTAAATAGAGAAATTGTGAGCTGGTATTCTTCTTGAATGAATAAAAAATCTGCTCTCAGAAAACAAAACTATCCAATAAGGATTAAAGCAAGACCAGAAGGTACTAGAACAAGAGTTGGAAACTTTACAAAAGGAATTACAGCAGCATCTGGACGTTTCCCAGAAATGGCTGAAGTGATTTGCAGGCAGAAGTGAACTTTCTGTTGTAGTAATGACTACAAAATATCCTAACAGACTGAGAAGGCCAGCTGCAAAACTTTCAGTATGAACTGGTGAGCCCGGAAAGGTAAATGTCAGTTATACTGTCATAGATGCTTCACAGATGCCAACTGGGACACACTAGCAGGGATGAAGAGGAACAAGGACTCAGTGGCTATATTTCTGGACCAGGGAGAAATGTCTGGTCAAAGACCCATCCTGATAGCTAGCCATCTGGATATTCAGTTGGGTCAGTTGCAGAGCTTAGACAAACCTCAACATTTACTGCAGTTCATCCACTCAGTTAGCAAAGTCAGAGTCCCATGGGAGAGGCTGGACTTTCATAAGCCAAATACTGCAAAAACATTTGACCTTTTAGGTCAAACTCCATTTGAGATTTACTTTGCTAAATATAACATCATGAATGAATGAAAACGAGTGGAGATGGAGAGGAAGGAGGAGTTCTAACAGCAAAGCTGAGCAGCCGTGCTCAGAGAGTACCACGGCTCTAATTTATCAAAAAGACACTTCATGCAAACCTTTGCCTCTTGATTAGAACCATCCACAGATCTGAGTTGATCCAGGTGCAACTAAAAGCCAGAAAAAGGAAAACAGGAAAAAGGAAAAAGAAAGCGAAAGAGAAAATCCCACCTGAACTGCAAGAGATGCTGCAGAAACTTGTGTTTCTGGCATCTCCATATGGCAGGGAGGACTTTCAGGATAAGCTGACAAGGGACCACTTCAAAAGTGCTCAACTGGGCTTAGGCTTTCACACTAAGGGCCGTGAATGGCAACCAGAGACACTCCAAGGGATCTCTGGAGTTTACTATGGAAATAGTGATGTTGGCCTTGCAGCCGTGAACCAAAGGAGGAAGCAGTTTCTGGTGACAGGGATGAAAGAGTCCCTGCAAATCCTCTAAGTGCAGTTCTGCATCAGGGAAAGAGGATACAAACCAGCCTCACAAAGTTATTGAAAAATAATAAAAATGAAAAATTTGTCCCAGTAAAACGAAATTGAGAATAATGTGAGCTTCATTTGAAAACTGGTCCTGTGAGAAAAAGGATTATTATGAACATAAGGCTGCCCTGGGCAAACAATTGTTACTTTCTATAGAACTTCTCTTTCAGCTCAAGAAATTAAAGGACATCAAACTGAAGAAGCACAACTCAGGGTGTTTAAAAGGACCAGCACACAATTTTTATTTCAAGCTGGACAGATAACAACAATAATTTTGGCAATTGAATGTGTAATAGAATCAGTGAAATGTGAAGGAATTGTAGACATTGTCTCAAACCTTACATTTATTAGACTAGACAAGCCGAAAAAACTAGGTAATTGGGAGATACTAAACAGAACTTTCTAATTGATTTCAAATGGAGAGAATATCTGGGGAATGTGAATGCATCAAAAAACTAGAAAAATAGATATTGAAACCAAGACCTCTGTAATTTGGACAAGAGGTATGAGTAACTGAGGTAACAAATGAACTGATGAGCTAGAGTTTATCATATCTAGTAAAAACAGGAAAGGTACAATGTAAAAATGATGTTTGGAAATTCCTTTTAAAGATGCAGGTTAGCTGAAACAAATTATTTTCAAACTGATTTGTGGTAAGTAAACTGTCCTGTTTCCAGGCATAGAAACCATTACAATAGCAACATACTCTGTTATCTTTCTACAGAGGAAAGATGGAAATGGCGGAAATCTGTTTTGTGGCCCAAAATCTTAGTGTAACTTCACCTACCAAAGTTCTTGCAAGTCTGTTTCAGGTTCAAGACCCTGTTGTTTGCTGGTGAGCAGAAGATACTATAAATAAAGAAAGAAAAAGAAGGTTTTCCTGCAAAATTTGAATCAGAGGATTGAATAAGCCCTAATACACAAGAAAATTAAGACATAGTGGAAGTGACCTATGCGTCATATTCTCCCAGAAGCAGAAGTTCTGTGTCACTGCTTCTGTTTAATTCTGGGCTTGCAAACATCCCCAGAACTACTCCATAGGTTTGATGGCAACAGAAATTTGCATTAAAATATCTATATCCTTCCTTAGAAGGATCACTTAATACTTCGTTATTCAGAAATATCTGTGCTGGATGTTGACCATTCCTTCAGCTGCTCCTCAGTGTCTCCAATGTTGCTTTGAAGGGAACCCTCAGCAGAGTCACCTGCGTCTCTTGTACAAATTGAACCATTGAGGACTGTTTAAGTAGGCACTGTCAGCTTCTACTGGGACTTTGCCTTGCCCCAGCTATTGCTGTCTCCTGCATCCCTGGTTATGCCTTTGGCCATAGGAAGATGGAAAAAGTTGAGAGTGGCTTCATCTGGGGGTCTGTATAGACTCAGAAACAAAATACAGGCATCTTATGGAGAAAATATGAGGGGTTAATTGGAGATAGTCTTCCATTTGGCAGCTGGAAGAAATTAGATTGTTATTGAAAACACTAGGAATGCCTGGTGATGTGAAATTAGCCAAACAGAAACTATTTATAGATAGTGAAGGCTTAAGCTTTCTTTAATTTGATTTGTTAAAATGTGGAAAAAAAATTAATATTTTCTTTGATTGAAATAAGGTGGCATCATTTCAGTGGACTGAACTGAGGGGAAGGAGTTACTTCAGGTTAAACCTCTTTCAGATCATTATGTTAATTATCAGCCTTTAAGATAAGTGTAGGAGGTAGGAAATCATAGGTTTTCACCTACATTAAAAAAAAGTGACACAGAAAAGAAAGACTTTTGCCGGTGTTCAGGGAAATTGGGAAAGGAGGGTAAGAGAGCGTAGATAAGACACAAATCAAGTTGAAGGGAAAGCAGAGATATCAGCTACTTCTGGAAGAACATGGATGATCTGAGAGCAGCAGAAAATATCCTTTCTTTTTCACAGGAATTTGCAAGGAACCTTCCAGCAAGGAAATTGCCTGTCTCTGGATCTTTCTTGTGTCAAGAAAGCAGGATTTAGTACATTTCTGTAAATAAAGGGCATTTTATCAAATATGCCATCTCCATCACCAATTTCCCCTCCTAGATGGAATAATACAGAATTTTGGCTGCCTTCTCAGACCAAAAGAAGTCACAAAGCTGCTCAATTTCATGGTAAGACTGGTGGTAATGGATCTGTGTTTTCTAGTAGGGAACCAACTTAAAAAATACAAGCTCGAGAGAATCTTCTGCCACATTTTACACAAAGTTCTTCTCTGAGTTCAATAAAAGTTTGGTTCTCAGACTAGTCCAGATTGAAACACACTTTTTTTAACTAGTTGTAGTACCTAAAGAACAATATATGTTAAAGTGGGAAAACCTCCCAGAAATATAAAAAGTGACCTAGGATGACAAGGTGAATATTCTTTACTGATAAAGAAAGAGGGGTTATAGTGAGGAAAACATTTTCTGATCAATAATAAGACACACTTTAAACTGAGTGTCTGAGAGGCAAATTGAACAAGCAGAACAGCACCTGATATAGCTTGGTTTTTTTCCTGCTGGATTGCTGGATTTGCTTGTAGTGTTAAAGTTTTGGATGAGATCTATACAGTTTTAAAAAGGCATCCCTGATGTCACAAGCATTTATTCCTTTATTTTGCAGGCAGTCTACAGAGAGCAAGATCTGATCCCCAACAGAGGATCCTTTGAGTTGTAGTGTTTACCATGCTATCTCAAGCCCTAACCACTTCATTCTTTGTAATTTGATTATTTGGTCAAGCCCTAGAATGCAAAGTATTACTCTGATGTATTTGTATAAACCTAACCTCTTCAAATACAGCAAGTAGCTGAATGATGTATGTTAATGACATGCTCTCAACAATTTTTATAATGCGAGATCTCAGCCCAGATTTAATGTTTAATGTCCCTGGGATTCACATTGAAATTATTGCACGCATTATGTATTCCATTCCTTGGACTTAGAATTAATTTCGAAATAGAGCAAAAGTGCATCCTATTTGTTTTCTTGAGGGAGTTTGCATTGGTATCAGTCTATTTATTCTTGAGTTTCTGAAGTTAGAAATACTTTTTTCCTTTGCTATCTTTGATCTATCCAGACGAATTGTGCAGAACATTTTATTTCTGTATCTTGTCTCAGTTATGTCATTTTCTTGTTCACTTGAAAAATATTTATTCTAGCAAAATTTACCTCCTTAAATAAAGGACACAGGTTATTACAAAATGGTCTCTCAGAATCATTGACATAAAGCTGTCTGCCAAAAATAAACAGAAAAGAAAAATAGCTGCTTCTCTAGATCCCCTTTATGAGAGACTGCATAGGAGAATTCGTAATCTGCATTGCTTTGATCGATCATTCAATCTTTGCATTGGTGATGTTTCTAACACAGGGGCTTAGCCTCTGGAATGACTCCAAACAGTATGGAACAAAGCAGTTAAACCTGTGTTAGGTTAGTACTCTAAGGCAATAAATCTTTAATTTGCAAGATTGGTAACTGTCTCAAAATTAGAATTAAAGAAACATTTAGCATTAGTGATGTTCTCAGTTTTGTCAGGAACTGCTTTCCTAGACATTTTTGAAAGACTAGGTCTTGCTTCCAAGCATACTTCCAAGATACCCACTAAATTCACTAAGCTACCCTTTTGTTCCCCTCGTTCTCAAAATTCAAGCCCAAAAGGCAGCAGGAGGATGCAAAAGAAGAAAAACAGTTGAAGTTCCCATTTGTTATAGTCCCATGATGATTTGCTCTTGCTATCACATTTCTATCTTTCATGTTGTCCCTGAGCAGATCTTTTAGTTTTATCAGTGCAGAGGAAACCTCAGTGTGTGAAGTAGCCTACTTAGGAAAAGGGAGTTTCCCCTCAGGTGTAAGGACATTGTGGTGATGATGCTTTTTGGGGTGCGAGGGCAAAATTATCCCCACTGTGGCTAGGGGAGGATTTCAGGATTACTTATGCACTTGCTTCAGTCTCATGTGTGAACAACTGCTTGGCCACACAGTCCTCCTAGGCTACAGCCACAGAAGGTTTCCCATCTAATTTCCCTTTAAGGTGTGCTAAACGCAAAGCTATCTAGTTCCCAGCTTTTCCCTTTCTGCAGAATGTATCCTCATGCGGGGGTGGGATTTGCACATTTGGAACTCTGAGACAGTCCCACCTATTTCACAACAAATGCCAGCGGGCTCCTCGGAACAGTTTATCCTCCCCACCTCTGACGAATGTTGCTGTAGGTATTCCCTTAACAGCTCCAGAGTCACACCAGGAGGACTGAGCGGAGGAAATAACACCTCCTCTCATGTAATGACTCCGTGAAGTTTTCATATTAAGTAGAGCAGGAACTAAAACATCCCAACTGAGTGCCCTAATCCCCCTGCCATGCCTCCGTACTTGCTCTCCCTGGCTACTTAATTCTCTCTTACAAAACAGAGCTGTTTCGCTGGAGAGAAATTCAGAGCAATCCCCTGCAGTTCCTGGCCTGTTAGTTATGGTATTCCCCTGTGACCCGTAAGCTTGAAGCTTTCTCCCGTAGAGAAGTAAACTGAGGTCTCCTACAGCCCGACTGAAAGATACAGCCACTGAAATACTTCTCCTTACCATGAAATGAACCACATCACCAAAGGACTGCGTTCCTGCCAATGTGCCTTTCCATATGCAATTACCTTCTCCCCCCTCCTCTGCTTTGGGATGGGAAAGAGGTGGGAATTTGGCCCTGAATGAAAGATTATTAGCTTCTCTCTCAACAAGGGAAAAGACAGGGACATACAATAAGAATATTAATTTTAATGAGAAACTCAGACTGGCAAGAGAACTTTATTGGCAGAAGTGAAATTAGCTTTTCTACATAAACAGTTAGTGGTGTCAAGGGACTAGTCATTCATTGCCCAGAAGGAAAAAACAAAACAAAACACAAGAGTCTTTAAGGGTCCTTACTCTCAAGAATGCTCTTCACTCTTTAATGCAGAGAGGATTTGCTTTGTACTTCAGCAAAAATCAAGTATGAAAGATATCGTCCCTTTCCAGCATTTTGAAGCAGTAAGTGTCCAAAAGGAACCAAGTACTTCAGGCTTCTCTCTAGACCCTTCCCTTTCCCTTTTCACACAGACATGTGCTAACATGCTCTACGTATTTATTTTTTAAAAGCCATTTCTCAAGTCAGAAGGAGGATTATGTGCAAAAATCTTAATGTTCATAATCCCACCCAGACCCCTTTCTGGTTTGGTCCATCCTTGTAGGATTTACGTTTCCTGGCCCTGCTTTTCCCTGCCCCCTCTCCCTCTTGCCACCCTGACCACAAAGAACAAACGGTTAAGGATTGATTGTCCTTTCTTCCCACTTTCCTTTCCTATTCCCCTGAGCTAGCCTGGGGAGGGAGTGGGATGATTACACCAGATGACTGAGTCCCCCATTAGGTGACAGGTCCAGCCACTGAGAGTCCAGAGCCAAAAGCAATATCTTGCCACTTCTTC
Organism: Dromococcyx pavoninus; assembly: GCA_033558185.1. Taxonomy (NCBI): domain Eukaryota; kingdom Metazoa; phylum Chordata; class Aves; order Cuculiformes; family Neomorphidae; genus Dromococcyx; species Dromococcyx pavoninus. Next base: position 5,640,326 of record JAUMJL010000002.1, on the reverse strand, counting down.
CAGAAGTGTCAGGATGGCCTCTGTTCTGCAAGGGCAAAAGCCAGCCAAACAGCCTACCTGGTAGTTTGCCCCTGTGTGTGTTTGATGGTAGGATTGATTTTAACCCACAGAGCAAGAAACCGTGGAATAATTACAGATTATACATACAGCTTCCTAGAAGGAAAGTTTTATCTTGCTCTCACCTGATACGGTAAAGAAAAATAACGTTATGTTGCAGAACAAGAATGTAGTCAACCTGCCACAAAAGATGTTATTTAGTGGAACTGATCCTATTTTACACTTGAGAGTAGGACGAAAAAGAAAATACATTTCTTCACAGAAACTGGCTACATCCAATAATGTGGGGTTTTTACCTCCAGCACAACAGGAGGCAAATATGTGCAGGTTCTCTAATATTTCCACCTTTGCGCTGGTCAGACATGACTGCTTGGAAAGAAAGCTGGTTCCCATGCATGCATTAGCCAGTCACAGCCAGCATCCCTCTTCGTCCACCCTTCAAGGCAAACTACTTCTTTTACCTGTAAGACTTCTGCAGGTTATCTTTTGAAAATACTATGGTATTGCACTGTACCTGAGTGAGACTAACCCAAACTATGAACAGTTGTAGGATAGATTCAAAACTTGTGTTTTAGAGCTGGATGAGGAACTACATGTTCAGAGTGAGAGAGGAAGCACATTTGACCTTTGTGACCTCTAGTGCTACTTGACCAGTAGTCAGCACACAGTAAAATTTCTTCCATTTTAATTACAAATAGTCGCGTGGTTCAGATGCTCTTCCTTTGTGATAGCCTGCACATGCAGCCAGACTTTGCTTTTTGCTCAGCTACCATGAGTTTTTTGCAGGACTGAGTCTTGATATTGACTCTGAAGCAAGTCTTGACTCTAAAATCAGCACTGGAGGCCTTGAAACAGCCACTGCCACCTTGCCACACAGATACTTTTCCTTTGCCAGAGGCCAGCAAAGCCTGGTTGGTGAGAACATACAGGGTGAAACTACTGCTGATGAGAAGTGTAAGGCAAAAAGGGCAAAATAACCCCTCCTAGAGGTTGTAGTTGTTGACAGGATACTCTGGGCTCCGAGTAGTAGCAATACCAATAAGTCCCACTGTTGGGAGATTTCCCCCCATTTCAACCCGTTGCTCTGTTTTTTCCCTTCAGGGCCAGAGCAGGTAGGCAGGCACATCTGGGAGGCTTGGATCTACCTCTGGGTTCTGACATGCATGGAGAGAGACTCATTTACAGCAACTGGAAAACGGCCATAGTGCATCTATTGTCCAATCAGAACACACTGTGTCAAAGGAAGATGATTCCTATGCTAAAACATTCGCTTTGTTTTTTTCTGATAACCAGCAAATCCTACTTATGCCTGGCTAACGTGTCCTGGTAATTCTGAACACACTCAGTTTACGTGTAACTTTGCTCATTTTTTTTCTTATCTTGAATTCTGGATAAAAATCTGTCTCAGAATATATTCCACTTTAATTAAATAAATACAGTCAACATCCAGAGTCATCTGTATTTCATACCATACTCTGTAATGTCTCAGTAGAACAAACTCCAAGGAGTAACACTATACATTAATGGGAACATGTGTCATAACTACTTGCTCTTTATGACTTATGGGCTATCTATATTATCCCCACGTCTCCATATCTCTGAAAACAAGTGTAAATAGTAATACTTATTAACTGCATAGACACCTGCACTGATACGGACAAATCTGGTCAACAGCAGGTTCCCCTGCTGTTTTACTAAGCCAGCAACATGCTCCTGTCTCTGGCAGATGCTCCTGTTTTGTATCACTTCTAAGCAGATACCAACTTTATGCACTTTTTGAAATTCCTTTCAGGAACCAGTGTCCTTCTGACTACCAAGGGCCTTTTGCTGGAACAAAGCAATGAAGAGATCAGGGAGGTACCAGGAGACTGAATTTTGGTCCTGAAAATTACTGGCAGCTTTTGTAATCTTCCCATATCCCTTCTGCTAGGGATTAGCAGCAACAAGAAGGATAGGTTTACTGGGGAAGTCTTGTAAAATAAACAAACATTACCAGTCTAAGCATCCACCCATTAAACACCAGTTAAATTACTAGTGTAAGCACCTAGGAGTACTAAATACCTTTCCTGAGCACACTAATAGGTATTACTTCTCTTCTTGAAAGCTCTGAGTGTTTGGATAAAACAAGAACAGTGTTAGAGAAAAAAGTAACACAGAATCAATGTAGGAAAATACAGCAATAAACAAACCCAAATGAATGGTAAGTGGAACACTCTCCATGGTGAGGACACCATGAGCGTGGTTTTTGACTGTCCTTCAGGTTGTGGAAATGCAGGGCTGGAGGGACCCCTTGGGTCATTTAGAGCAATGCTGGGTTACAGCAGGCAACAACTTCGCATAATTCTTTCCTTAAAATGAGGAAGCACCATCATAAAATTTGTCAAGGTCCTGCCCCTTCTTTTCTTCTCCCTTATAGTTGTCCCCAGATCATACTGCTGGCTGTTGGCCCCACGTGAGCCCCGAACACAGTTATTTCCATTGATAAGATGCTGCTGGGCAGACCCTAGAGGTGGTGTGGCTCTCCATGAGACACTGTTCCTCCTGACTTAGCTCCATATCCTCACATCTTTCCTGGAACAGTAGCCTTTTTCAAGAAGAATGAATATGAGGGGCCAGCACCTTATAAGGGCAAGTCCTGAAAAATTTACTGGCTTCCACTGCAATGGGCCATTTTCCTTTTTGATGCACTTCTTGGAGGAAGAGGCAACTGGGTTTATGTGCATTTTTAAACTTTCTTGTTCCCTGAGACGCGGAAGGGGACAGTCAGGAGCCACACATCACATGCTGAAATACCTGAGCAACTTCAAGCACGCAGGCACAGCTCTGCATGTGTGGCCCAGCTGGGGACTGCAGGCCCTTTGGCACAGACTTGCACAGCTGGGGGTTTCTGCCTCAAAACCACCGTGATTAAATCGCAGCTTGGTATTTCCAAGCAAATGCAGTGGATTAAGGGGAAGCATAGCTTGTGGAGCTATGTAAAGTTTTCCTTTGCTGAGAAGCAAAAATAGATCCAATATAGATATATAGACTAACTCCTTCTGTGTCTTAAATAGAAATACAGACATCTGATGTACTAAACCAGTCTACAAGAGACATGCCAGGACAACAAATTAAGAGTGCACAGAAAAATGAATACAAGCAGTGGAATTAAAAAGCAGCATTTTCAGAATTGTTAATTGTATGGTAATGGGAAGTTGAAGAAGGTCTATTTAAAAACCCAGGTTGTCTACTAGGAGTCCACAGACCAACAGCACATCAACAAAAATTAGAAAAGGAGGCCAGATTTTAATTGTAAATGGGATACTAATAATCAGCAGCTCAGTTTCCCGAGTGTCAGCCGGAGACAGTTGCTTGATTTTTTTACGCTTTACCCTTTACTTTAACAAAAGCTCACCAGTGGCCTCTATATAGGAAGGTTCCTAATAACTGGTAGCTACTGTGGATTTAGCTAGATAGCAGAAGTGTTCATTTGCATAAATTTCCAAAGCTTCATTTGTAAGTGCCACATGATAATTCTGTAACTATGGGTGCAAATGCATCCGTGAATGTCTGCAGCAAACAGCTGTGTGGTGGCAGAGGAGTGAGCACTGTGTGTGACTACTGATATTCACCGTTCCTTCACCCCAGCTTTGCTGAAACACAGGCCAAAATAACATCTTTGTAAGGTTTTTCGGGAAACATTGCAGACTTAAATGCCAGGGCTAATGTGTGTAATTCTCTGAGAGGCAGAGTTCCCAGATACCTTTCTTGCCTATGCAGAGAAGGTAGAGCACGTTGTGCTGGGGTCACGCATAGGGGTTTTCACTCATTTCTTGGGATCATGGTCAGGGCTCGTCAAGAACATCTCCCTGGAGACTTAGGCTGAAGTACTTAGTACACGGCAAATGTGAGTATTGCTAGTTGAGAAATTTAGCTTAGAGAATTTTTAACCAGATGAAGATTATGTACAAATGGAAGTAATTTCACAAGGGAAGCCCCCCACTGGAGCTGAGATGAATTTGTCTCATCCCACCACCACAGTTTAGTTCACAAGTAACTCCATCTCCTGGTATATGTAGGATGGCATTAGGCATTTCTTTTCTGTGTGTAGTGATGACAGAAACATAATCTGAGTGAGCTTTATCCTTTTTAAGTAATTTTCTGCTATTTTTCTGCTATCAATGTAAGGAAACCTGCCTGTTGCTGACTACCAGGTAGGCAATTAATACAATCACTTCTCCTTCATTACTGCTCCTCAAGACTCCAGCCCTCCTCCGTGGATGAGGGTTAGTACAGCAACCTCATTCACTATAACTGAGTCAAAAAAATTGTGAGTTCATTAAGCTTGGGCATGTAGGACTTCTGTCCTCCCAGGCACTCAGGCCACTGACAGTTTTCTTTTTAGAGGCAATATGAAAAATAATAATCCCTTATAATGCAAAGTGTCGTGAGACCATACAGCTCCAAAAAGCTTCATATTTCTGCTAAGGATTTAACCACAAAATAGTTAAAGAGCTACAGAATTTTTTCTAAGATCACCTTACAGGTTATCTCTTGTATAGCCTGGGAAGCACTTGGGAAGAGTTTATCAGGAATATCATTCATTCATTTAAATTCCAGTTGACTGTGTAAAGCCATCTGGCTATGTGTGTACCATTCTTCTATATCCATCACCATATTATCTAAGCACACTCTTCATGTCCCTGTTCATATTCATTATTCACGGACCTTTGTGCAAACAGGATCTTGTTCACTGTGAACGTTTGGAGAAGGACTGCTCTTCACACAAATGGCCAAATGTATGTGTTAACATGGGTGTCTGCACAACAAAATATTCATTACAAGGTCTATCTGTTATGTATCATTCATTATTCTTCCATTTCAAAGATTTCCCCTACCCAGTCAAGATACTTTCAGTTACTGCCCCTTCACTCAGCACTAATAGTGAATAGCAAAAGTGAACAACTTGTGAAGACCACCCCCCAAATCACAAACACTCTCTTATAATAATACCTAACACAGTTAAACCCTGGTGTCTCGTAGGGGTTTTCAAATACTATACTACTGCAGCAACAGCAGAAATATGGATTGTCTCACCAACAAGCAGAAAATGGAGAAGAAGTCACGTTCCCCAAACAACTGATTCAAAACACCAGAGGGAACAGATTGGCACCGCTTTCCTTCTAACCAGGACTTATTTGTGTACCCAGAACAATTCTAGTTTAGTGTACCGTGTCCATCTTCACCCGGGAATGGACAAAAATTCTTATTTACTACCAAACAAAGAAGTGGCAGTGAGTTTATATACTATAAAAGTGTCCAGACAAACTTTCAGATTTCTCTGGCAGCATTTCATTTTTCCTGCTCTCTGATCTGTTTCTATGCAGGCGACTCATAGCGATAAACACTGTTGTCCTGTATCATGTTCCCTGAGTGACTCAGGTTCCCACTGTACTTGTGACAAATACATCTGCAAACTTTCATTGCACCTAATTGTTTGCAATGGCATGGACTGAGGTGCATTGATACTGAAGAGGATGCCATTGGACTTGTCTTAATTGTTCATGTGAACTACTTATATGTTCTTTATTGCTACTTTTACATTGGCATTCCTGCATTCCTTGATGTTTAATTCCAGATTTTGTACTGTAAATAAATATAAACTTACTGTCACTTGTTTGTTTAGTAGTAAACAGGAATCCATGAATGAGTTTAAAAGGCGACTTTCAAAAAATATTTAGCAGGAGGAGATGTCATGGAGAGGAAGCTTAGATCTTTCAGAGTTATTATCTTTCCTGTGCAAGGATGTTGCATGGCCTCCACAGTCATCCAAAGTGGCAAACATTTCCCAGAATACTCTAGGAGAGCTGACACACTGAACTAATCTTTAATTTATTGATGTACTGCTTCACTGAGAGATGTAGTATATCAATAAATGGCTTTAGTTAAGCAGCTAAGGTCTAAGAAGCAGTGATAGGAGCTTGCAAAAGTACATCAAAGCTCACAGAAGATAAAATCAAAAGCTTGTGGGAGAAAATTGATGTCTAGGAAGGACATAAAGAACAAACAAACATCACAAACTTTTAAGTAGGAGTTTTGTACAAGATAGCATTTTTGGCCATCTTAAACACACGTTTTGCAGATTTCTACATCCTTCTCAGTTTTCCAGCAGCTTATAAAAAGATTATTATGGAATACATAGCAGTAGACACCAGTAACAAAAAACAATTGCCCTAGGACAAAATACAAAAATCACTGTCCTACTTTGGGCAATGTGGTCTGGTAAGTGATAGCTTTTTTGAGTTGATACATCCCAAATCACTTAACCTGCTACTGTAATTGGCAGCACTTAGAGGCTTGTTTGGTTTGATGGTAAGCTCAGCAGACAAGGAAAGGAATAACAGCAAATATTAATTCACTCAGGAACACAGAAAACAGTATTTGTGGATTTTTTTAAACCCTTATCTTTTTTTTTTATAAAAACAATTGAAAATATGAGAAAACTATTATATCCACAACAGCTGCAGAAGTGGAGTGCCTACCTGCAACTGGTATCTCTGTATACATCTTATCTTCTGCTCGCGTGATTTGTAATGGTCACTCCCCATGTCCAGCCCATGGAGGAGATCACCCCATGCTCGTTCGCAGACACAGCTCCCAGAGCTGGCTCCCTCATCCCACTCACACCCTTCTCTACATTACCCCAAGGCACACACAGAGCTGAAGATGTCGGGTGGCACTGGATAGCAGGAGGACCTAATGCCACAGCAGGTCTCTCACACACTGCTCTGCAAGTGGATGTGTGAATCAATGATACAGTCATCTGTGACACAAAGAAAACAATGTTCCTTCTGTAAAGGTTTTTGTAAAGTAGTTCCTTAAATCAGCATCTGTAGGCCACATGCTGCTGTTAACTGACGTTGCATGGAAAGCTGCTGGAGATAAAGGGAGAAGCTGTTGCAACTGAAGACACGGGCCATGATACTTTAGGCAGGTCTTAATCCTTACTCCTGGGCAGAAGTAGTTAGAAATGTGTAAGTGCTCTCCTGCCATGGGAAAATGCCAGTTCTACAACCTAGACACATTTCTGCAGAACACAACAGCTTTTGTTAAATCTCGCTGCTAGAACTGGGCAAGATTCCCAAAAGCACTAGGTTTTCTGCCAGTCTTCCCCCACATCAACCCCAAAGCCCTCAGAAGCCCCAGGCACAGAGAATCTGTGGTGCCAAATGCATAGAGCTGAAAGCAGGCACAAAGGAGTTGACCCTGCCGCCCAGCAGATGTGTCATTGCTAGAGAAGGTGCGCTATCACAAGCTGTAACCCTGCTCTTACCTGTGCTGCTCCTGCCTCTTGGGCAGCCATAGAGCACTGAATTCCTCCCCACAACTTAACCTAACTGTGCTACAGGACCAGCCCACACTCCCATGTCCAACATGCCCGTGCTTTCCACGACCCGTTTCAGTGCATGAATACATAGAGGTGGTCCCTGGACAACCAAACAGCAGGGAAATATTTCAAAGTTTTATGCATAAACCCTGATCAATGACAAAATATTTGATCAGGAAAAAAAAATAGTAGTGTCTTTTCTGCTGTTACAGTTTCACTTCCTTCCTTCAATGTCCTCTAAAGGTTCTTTCAGTTTTCCTCCTTTTTCTTGCGCTCTTCCCCTGACATGGTCCTTTCCCCACAGTCTGTGCCTTCTGGAGATTTCTTGGTGGGCTCTTCTGGACTCCCTGCTGCTCTGGATCTCTCCCTTCAGATTTGGGGTTTGTTTTCAAAGAACTAACATGAGTGTCAGCTAAGGAAGTGAGTGAGTATCTCTGCTAACAAGCTGCTTCTTAGAGTCTTGCAAAATTGGTAAGTCTTAGGAAAGTTGTTCACCCAGGCTTTACAGCTCTGGAGTACACCTTGACCCTGGCCCTTTCCACTCTAATGGGTTCTTGAACTCAAGTGGAGCAGCTGAACAATCCTTTTCTACACTCATTTTCTATGCCAGACACATCCCAGATGCAAATCACTTATGCTCCAATGCATTGTTTTACATTCAGAAACGCAATGGCACTCATTTAAAGCAGATTTCACCTGTGCAGAGCCTATTCAAGTTGAAAATTCATTTAACATGTAACTCTTAATGTCACAGGCATCCCCTAGCATCTTAAGAAGGACATCCAGGCCAGACCTGGAGATTCTTGGCCAGGCAAGAGGGTATCTGGCTACAGAGGTCATTTGGAGTCTTGGGTTCTCAGACACCTTGCATAGTATCACTCCTGTAGTCTTCACTTTAAATCAAACCAATGGTTGTAAATTTCTACAATGTCTTTGCAGTTTCAAAGCTTCCTATTGAATTTCATACTCGGGCAAAGCTGCCAGAGAAAACAATGAACCGTTTGCCTGAGTAACGAGCATAAAATTGGAGCCGAGGTCAGTAAAAATTATTGCAGGAGAAAGGCTGCAATAACTGAGTCTATGCAGCACTCCTGTCAGCTCCCTGTTAAAGGACTAAACCTTTCATTCTATAGATCTTTTTATAACCCCCCCTAGCTTACAATTTTCTCTATAAAACAACTACAGATTTAATTTGTCTTTTAGAAACAGAAGGAAAGGAAACACCCTGTACCTGATCTGTGTCTGAAAGGTAAATAGGGAATTTTATATAAAACAGAGCAAGTCAGAACAATTTTATTTTGATTTTTATTTGAGCTCTTATTTTAAGCCAGAGAGCATATGAGAGAATCTCATATTCTGTTGGGGTTTTTTCCCAATGATATGTTTTTAATACTTGACTTAGCTGGTAGTCAATTGCTTCTTCTGTCTCTTGCTGTCCACCTCTGACTTACTGTCAGTGTTTCTTGCTGACTATATTCACAGCCCTCCCTTGCTAAACTCCATGTCTGCGCTGATTTCTCCCTACAGCCATGAATTCAAAAGCCTTGGTATAACCTGGAAATCAAGTAAAGTCAGCTTCGAGAGACTGAATGGGAGAGGGGAAAATATGCTGGCTGCATGTATTGAGCACTTATTATGTATTTATAGTTGGAACATTAGCAACAGGCAGAGTAAAAATTGACCTGAAAACAGGAGGGAATAATGTGTGTGGGGGGTTTAATCTATACAGGGGGGAGAGAATGGGAATGTGATGCAAAATCTATACTATCCCTATAAACTATTATTAAGGTGGTTTGGTAAAAGTTCTTGTTTTTTGTTCTAAAGATCAGAACGTGTTTGTCTCGCCTTTTCAGGAGTGTTTACAGCTGACTGTAGAGCCAGTATGACTGTCAAAAGCACGAAAAAATTAAACATGAGTAATGAGGGTAAAAAACTTTTAGTCAGAGGGTTTAAAGCTGTTTGCTATTTTTTCATAATAGCTCTTTATCACACCCAAAACTGGTTGGGAAAAAAAGATCTCTATTATTCAGCATCTAAATTTGAGGCTGATAAATCCGATTGTTCCAAAGCCCTTTGTCATTCAAGGTGATCTCCAGTAAAACTGAGGAATGTATTAATTTTTTGTCCTTATGAATCAAATGGAATGAAAGACAAGTGCGGAAAACTAGAAATTCACATTTATTATATCGTTATGTCTACATTTTATGCAGCCTCTGTGGTTTTTCCCTGTATTCCAGAAGCCATTCTAGGCTGCCACTTGTAATGGTTTTAGGAGAAGGCACATAAAAATTAGACAGACCACTTTTGCAAAAAAAGCATAGAGGCAAATAATGCAACTTCCTTCTCATTTTAATAGTTGTAATAATGACCATAATTAATAATAATAGTAGTAGGTGATAGTAGTAGTATTAGTAATAATAACAACAACAATAAAGATGGAGAAAACTCTCCAGCAGAAACACAGGGTAAGAAACAGATGGTGTCATGCTCACTTTAAGGATTCATGAAAGAACTCTGCTGAAAGTTGGTAGAAATTTGACTTGTAGGCCTCAAAAAATCTCCCACTTCTTATCAGTGATAATGTTTTCCCTGAAGCTACATGGCAGGCTGAACAGGCTGCGGATTTATTTACATCTAATCTAACTGTGTAACAAATGTCCATGCTCAAAACGTGTGTATTAAACAGGGCAGGGATCCAAAAGAAATACAAAGGATTCTGTATCAAAGAAGGCAGTACAAGCTTTACCACCAGTTTTCTGCTTTCAGCCCAATTTCTGGAGGAAATGAAGTTTCCGTGATCAGGCTGCCTGTCAGTCCATCCTCCACTAATAATTCTCCAGTCCATTAGTCACTTTCAGACAAATTTGAAAAGAGCAATAGAAGTCTCAAAGACATTAAGTTCCTACAAGTTTCATAAAAATGAAACTGGATAGAGGAGAAAAAACCTGATTAGTGCCTCAGTGGAGGGGAAGAGGAGCAGACTGCCTGTGCTAGATCTGCTGTGTATTCCCTGTTTCCTGACTGGGCACCTGGGTCCAGCCTCAGCCCCTGGCTCTGGAGGTCAGGCTGCCCCCCAATCTGCCTCCTGAAAGGCAGCAAGAGGAGGCAGCTGCAAAGCAGTAGGAAGGCTGTCTTCCCTTGCCGTGCTGGCCATGGAGTTACATGTTTCCCTCCCTGACTCAGCTGCTCATAGAAGCTGCTGCTCCTGCATCTGCACTGTTTGCTCTTCCTCCCTGGAAGAGAAGGAGAGCAGATACAAAGGCCAGTTCACCTACCTATGGAAATGCCAGTGCAAAACTTATCTGTTTTCTTTCAATCTTGTTTGGTTAAATTCATTCATTGAGTCTCAGTTTCATTATGCAGTAGCTTTGGTCAAACTGAAATAGCATTTTTTGGTGAATTCAACCAAAAATCTCTCTGAGCTTTTCTTGTGGTCCTCAGTATTTCAATCTGAGGTCCGTAAAACAAAGTTTTCCCCTAATTTTTTCAAAGCCACCAGGAAAAACAGTCAAGATGTCCGAAGGAGACACGTAACAGGGAGTTAGGAAAATTGTATTAAAGAATTCATTAATAATTGATATGTAAGAATAATTTCTTGTGAGGCAGGTTAATCTTAAATTCCTTCCAGGAGGAGCACAGTTCTGAAGAATGATGACATACAGGTGTCTTCATTAAAAAAATGCAAAGAGCAGTACGTAAGTTCCTCACCATAGTGGGTTTTTTTAAGAAGTGAAAGGAAATTGAAACTGTTTTTCAGACAGTTATTCAATATGTCTTATGCTAACAGTTTGTTGTTTCAGAGGAAGTCTTTGGAGAGAAGAGTGGAGGCAAAAAGACCAACAGCAGAGGTACCAGCAGCAACAGGCTCCTTACGTCTAGCTGACAGTTTTGGCAAAGCAGAAGACCAACTGGGGTTAGATGTCATTGGCTATTTATGGAGATTTGTGTATTTATTTATTTCATTTTTGCATTTTGAAGGGGGAGAACTGCACTGCTTCTCTATTGACTGCAGGATGTACATTTAAAACCTAGGCAAATTGTAATACCCACGACCCAGGCTAACAATTAATAGGAGCTGCATGCATAAATGCTTATCCTCATTCCCCATCCAGACTCTGCTCCCTTCCCACAAGAAATATGATTGCTGAGAGGTAAGTATTTTCTTTCCAGGGAAGGGAAAAGAAATCACCTGGCTTCCCAGTTGACTGGCATTGCCTGACCTCTCATTGACCTCACTGCAATTGTATACCCACTGCTTAGAAAAACAGAGCCACCTTTCAAAACAAGCCCACTTAAACACTGTGCTAGGGGAAGATGATGGGGAAGGGAAGCACTACTTGTTCGGTTTTAACATTTTAATAAGTCGATAAAACACACAGAGGGGAGAGTCGAAGTTCTGGGAATGCCTTGTGCTAAGTTTCCTCTCAATTTCCAGCATCCTTTCTGTTGTTCTTCCATGAATTTCTCATCCTGCTATTCCAAAAGTGAGATCAAATCCATGGAAACAGGAGACTTCTTTAGCTGCTTTCCATTTGATTACTTTCAGAAAGCAGAGGGGAAACTCTTAGTATCAGTACTTAACATTTTTGATAATGAAGTTTGAAAAATCGGACGCCTTTAGAAAATGACTGAGCAGAAGGGTCACACAAGCCAAGCTCTTCAGACAGCAAAAGACAAATTCCTTTGGTGCTCCTTGGTTCACCGGAGCTCCATCAGGATGATTTTCATTCTCTGGATCTTGATGGTTCTTTTCTACTCTTCCATTAGTAATAGACTGGCACTCCCCAGATGTCTATTTTTAAACACCTTTTCCAGAGAAAGCACTGTGAAAGAATACGGTGTCACAGCACCTCTGAGGTGTTCCCCCACCTGCTCCGTTCACAGCCCCACAGGCCCTCTTTTGGGTAGCCAGGGACCGAGTGAGACAGATGCACAGGGTGTACAGATGCTCAGGAAACAGTCTCTATAGCAACAGCAACTACATTAAAGCATTTTGAACTTTCTTCCTACTCATCAGAATTTAAGGTTTCAAACATCATAGAGACCCTGAACAGGAAAATGATATTATTTCCTTTATAATGGTCTCTGCCCGGCTTTCATCAAAACCGGTTTTGCATTGAGGGGAACTCTGCTTAGGATATTTAAAAGAAAATGTGGTACAACAACAATAAATAAGTAGCTGAGAATGATGCTCATCAGCTAAGGGAGGTATGGGCTAGGATGGCCCAGTAGATATATGCCACCTTTAGGATCTCTGGTCCACTAGTATTTTGCCTTTAAGAAATTCACTTTACATGCAAGCGCCCCTTAATGTAGCCTGAGTCTTTGAGGGAAAGAGTTTGTGTAACTTAATAACTTATATTTCATTACCATTGATTCTTATTTAAATGCTGCCTTGTTCCATCTGCTTAGTAGCTATGCTATGTGTGATGGACTAATAAACACAAAATAATACAAAAATGGGTACTTTATGTGGTATCTTCCTCCTTCAAAATCTTGCAGATGTTTGGGTCCCAGTGATATTTCTTAGAGGATGGAGTTTGCAACTGCTATAATTAAGCAATACAGTACCATTAAGTCACTCGAGAGGAAATTAGGGACTAAACTAGTGCTTTGTGCCAGGGAAGCCAAAATTGTGAGCTGAGTTCTTTATTCAGTGCATAAAAGTCTGCCTTTTTCTAGTTTACTTTAAAAGAAGTGTTAGTCCTGTTATACACCATCAGAAGATGTAAAAAGCAAATTAAATCTGTATTCAATGTTTATTTTACACTTAAATTGGGATCTTAAGTTGTGGGAAAAATATGTTTTTGTCAGCTTTCTGTTTTGGTAGTACTCTATTAGTTTTTAATGGGCAGGAGAAATGTACCAATTTGGAGGCTTTCCAGGGGTTTGGCAGTATTCCACTGTGTCAGAGCTGAGTAAAAAAGATGTTATTCCTTCTTGTTACAATAAGAACTGGGTAAAGGTAATGTCACTTCTCTGAGCTGTCCTGGCAGAGCTCCATCTGCAGAGAGGCATTTAGACCAAAACAACCATAGTATGAGATGTGGAAATGCTGCATAGTAGGATATGAACTCCCAGTAACCTGTCTGGGGCAGTTATACTAGCACTGCTTATACACGTCGGCTTCTATAGCAATAGTCCAACAGAGTCAGAAGCATCGTATCCAAGGGACAAGACAACTGTCCCTCAGACAACACCAAAAGGTTAAAGCTTGGATAATCCACGATCACAAAAGCCTTCCATCAGAGGATCTGCTAGCTCATGCAGAGATTTACAAAGCAGAGGAAAGCTTTTCTAATTGCTTTGTTCAATGCTGAGTTTAAGACACACGAGGTCGTCCATTTCCATACAGCTCTATTTGGGCACTTGTCTCTGCTTCCTACCAGCAGATCTGCATTTCTGATAGATGACCATCTTCTCAGTTCCCTGCTATCTGCATCACCACAAGAACTTTTTTCTGTCTTTGACATCCACCAGACCACTTCTTGGTTGGATCCTTGACTTTGAAGCTGTTATCATCCCACGAAAAACCACAGCATTGCCTGACTCTAAGAAGTCTTCATAGATGCTGACCTTGTCAAAAGGTATTGTCTTTCCTCTCCCCTTTTCAGGAGATGTGCTTTTACTCATACAGAAACACCAGCAAGATATTGATGTACATTTTCAATTTAGTTCTTAGACTGATCCTTCTGCCTCTAAATTGCTACTTCAACAAATTGCTCTTCTTGGTCTTGACACACATCTCCCCTGATCTTGTACTAGGCTAGAGTTTGGCAGCTTTCATAGATGTGGATGTCTATTCTTCCTCTGCTTTTTAGGCCCACAGACACTCTTCTTTCCGCTCTACTTACCTGCCGTGACTGAATAGCATTTACATGAAGGGGAAAATATCTATTTGCATACAAGCAAATAAATAATTCCACAATAATTTAAATGATCCCAAAGCCTTGCTGCACTCTCACAAGGCCAATCATGAATGCGCCAAAACAAGCCATCAAGGTGCCACCTCCTTGTCACATCACTCCCAAGCTCAGATTTCAAACTTCGTCTTTCTGGAGTGAGCTATTAACTGCACTGCAGCAGCAACTTCCATCCACCAAGAACATCATCCTATTGTGTACGCTGCTATACAAAAAAGTAAAATAAGATAGTCCTCTTCTGCAGAGCTTAGAAATCTAAATAGATAAAACTGATTAAGAGACACAGCAAAAAGTTTCATACCGTGACTGAATCCAGAAATATTTAGAGCAAGGGTGTCGGACTCACAGCTCCCCCCATTCTCCTGCTCCTGCAGCGTAACACGCGTCACACACTGCACACGTGACTGGCACTGGCAGGAGCGCAGGGACAAGGAGCTCGGCGCTGCCACAGAGTAGGGACAAGGTGCCACAACAGACGAAACAAGGTGGAGGGTTGGATTTGGCCTGTGGGCCATGAGTTTGACACTCCTGATTTAGAGTAACCATTTAAAGTTTATCCTGTCCTGTTTTCCTCAGTGGGAATTGGCACTGCCATGTTGATGTACTACACTGGCATAACAACAGGCTCCGTCATCCTAACAACTTTTGTGTTTAAAAAAGAAAGGGGGAAAGGTGAGGACCCGAACCTCTGTCCAAAACATAGTCCTACAGACTCCCCCTGCAGTCATTCAGAGGCCATTCGTTCATCTTGCCCTTAAAGAGGCTACCACACTGCAGAGGTGGACAGCCCTCTCTGTGGTCTTTGGAGGTGATGAGCCCAGCTCAGATCCGTGGCTCTTCACTTACTTTACAAAAAAAAAATCTTACCCTGTGTGACTTGTCATCAGATCAGTGGCAGTGCTGGGAATGAGTCTTTTCCCAGCTCTCGTCTCCTAGAGGGGCAAATTCATTTATCCAGAAGGAAATAAGTTTTTGTGGGTTATATATAGGGTATGGCAGGATACAAAATACACTGTTATTTGGCCAAGTCAAATTAATCACATGAGTTATTGGAATGCCAGACACTGCTCAAAGACTTTTGAGAGACAAGAATCGTCTTTGTCTCATACAAAGTCTCTGCATAACAGGAGAAAAAAGAATCCTGTTTGTCAGCTGCTTACTTGATTATGTTCAATAAGAGTACACAGTGCTGGTTTTATTTTCACTTGGCAATTTCTCTGTTGCTATGACTTCACTAATCTCCAGTCCATAAATCATTTGAGTAAACAACACACCAACAAGCTCAAATCCAGAGGAAATTTCTCCAAGGCAAGTTTTTTTCTTCTTTCTGTTTTAAAGGGAGAACCAGGGAGATTCTTCCTACCTTGGATGTCACCATGAGAAAAACAATACTCCTAACATTCCTGAGGTTTAGCTTTAAAGCATATCATTAAGTGTAGGTGCTAAAGTGAATAGAGAATGACACGGTATGGTCAGCTGACTTTTTTTCTCTCCCTGAGTTCTGCTCCCTCTTGACCCTTACATGAGGAACCTTCAGTTGACTAGAGGATCTCTGCTTCTCTTCCCACTTCAAAACCCTTCCTCCTAGCAGCAGAAACACTGTCAATGTGTGGAGGATTTCAAGGCAGCCCATAGCTGTTCTCCCTTGAATGTCAAAAGGGGTTGGTCTCACAGCTACAAATCAAATGTCATTTTATTATAATGTGTTTTGGAGTGGTCTGTATCTCATCTGAGTTGTTTAGTTGCACATCTGTCCTCTGAGTTTTCTCTGTAGTTGCAATCCAGTGCAAATAACCCTAGGAAAGGAGAAATGTGCATCAGCTTTAGAACACAACTTACTTAAAATACAATCCCACAGGGAAAAACACTTCTAGGAATCAGAGGCAGAAAAAAACAACTTGTAGACATGCACTTATGTTAAAAGGTAGTCAGCTGGTCTAAGTCTCTGCTGCCTTATATCTTGCTATTAACGCAGTGCAGAATGAGTTTAAAACACAAGGAAAACAATGGAAGACATAGAAAGTAATATTCACACCATTGCCCACTTTGTGCAAAGGTTAGCAGCAGTGAAAAACAAAGCCAAACCTTGTACCCACAGTTTTGTTCATGAAGGGGGGCTACATAACAAAATAAATCTGGGATACAATCTGAATTTAAAAGATCTCTTTTGCAGGCTGTGTATAAACATTTTATGTGCCAGTCTTTGGTAACTTCACCTGGACAGACTGATGGTGCCATGGCCTGGCTAGGGAAGTGTGGCCTTTTAATCATCTTCTGTTGGGTGAATTGTATAGTTCTTCTTTATAACCACAGTATTTTCTTAGTAATTGTCAGGCAAATTGACAAGTGGATGACCTGACGTGTTGGGGATTCATGCCTAGGTATGAGCTAATTATATTGTGTGATGACAGCAAGGAACTTGATTCTCTTAGCAATTAGTTTACCCATCTATGAAATGGTGCTATTACTTTTCTCGTAGTCGTTGATGAAGTAGCTTATGTAGTTCTTACTTTAATTCTCTTACTGACAGTGGAAAAACATCTTTGTGTTGTCTTAATGTCAGGATTGGTGCTTTCTTTCTGTCCACCAGCTTTTCTAATTTTCTTCCGTTAAAAGATCTACCCTGAATTTTCCAGTGTCATGATTTTTCCTAGCTGCATTTTACCTCTTTGATGTCACTGAAGACAGCTGCTAAGACAATGTTTGAGAAGCTTTGTTTCCTTCTCAGCTACCTGCATGTGTGGCTCAAATTCCTCCATTCTCTGGCTCTTGGTTCTCCTCAGCATTGCTCCAGGCTCACCATTCACAGAAGCCATAGAGGCTTTCTGGCCTGTCAGTTCTTGAGAGGGTTTGTTCAGGCATATTCTTGGGAGACTCTTCACTTCACTTCAATAACAGTAAGAAATCCCCAGTACAGAGCAATTTAAAGGATGGTGAGAGGGTGGAGACCTGCAGCACAGAAGTCCTGGCACAGAAAAGGAAGGCAAAGATACAAATCTCTTTTCTGTTCCTGTTAGGCTTATTTCCCCTTTGCTTCCACTTTCCTGCTTTCACTTGAGATGATCTGTCAGAAAATATTTCTTCAACTATCATCAAGTGTTCATCTTCTTTTTTGACTGTCCCAAGGGCAAACTCAGTCCCTGTTTTATTAACGTCTTTCTTTTTGCCACAGAGCCAGCGTAATCTCCAAATAAAAAGCACTGCTTTTTCATCTAAAGTTATCAAAGTGCTTTACAAAGGTGAACAGGTAATGAGGGTCCTATCTGCTAAGGAAGGCTAAATGACCTGACTAAGGCCCCACAAAAAGGTGTGTCAGAGCTCACACCCAATCTGTGACTCCTCATCTGTGACACTGTTAATTCTTTACATTAAGCAAGCACAAACAGGATAGCTAGGTAGGAAGCTGGACCCTCCTTGAGCAGATCATTTAAGAAAGTGCCCTAGAAAAAAATCCAACGGTTCTTCAGGAAAAGAAATTCTCTCTAACAAATGTGAAACTGTCCAGAGTATTCATTCTTCTTTTCAGAAAGAGATTACATTGAATTTTTCCCCTCTTCACACCATCACCCTGTTTTTCTAAAGACATCTCAGAAGCATTGTTTGTTTCCTCTATGGGGAGTCTTTATTTGTGGGTACTTTATGCAGCTACACTATACTATATGCACCAGTAAAGAAAAAGGAGAAAACAAGTTATCAACGAAAACGTTGAATGCTATAATTTTTTCTCATAGTCTCTCCTCTTCTCTTTGAAAAGTTTCCCTGTACACTCTTAGTCCTCTTTTCATCTCTTTCCCTCAACCCTCTGTTTCCAATCCCACCAAAAAAGATACAATAAAAACATCTTAAAATAAAATGAAAGTCATTGAGTACCAAAAAAGGTTAGACATATAAAATTATTTAATTTTTTAATGTAAGTGGGATGTGATTTTTCTTCCCAAAAGTTTTCTGCTGGATGGAATTTTAGTTCACTGAAAATTTCTCAGCATCACAAGAACTGTTAATAAAACATGTATCAGTCTGTTGGGGTAACATATTTTTAAATTCAATTATGAGCGTGCAAGGGTTTAATGCAGTTAAATATTCCCAAGAAGATGATGCCTGGTCAGAGTAGCTTGCACACTGAGACCCAGAGCCCACCACTCCCAAACAGCTTGCAATTACTACCAATTGCAGTTGCTCCTAAAATGATGAGTTCTTACCTTGCAATTAGTGGAACCACCCAGAATAATGAGGTGCAGTGGAGTGGTGGAGGTGGTGGACCTCCACTGTTCACTGGGATGAAACCTCCACCTGGGCTCAGGGTCAAGGAGAAATGCCTGGGCATCTCAAGGGGGGAAAAGGAGGCAGAGGAAAGATGAGACCCCATCCCAGGACCCAAGAGCACGTTCCAGGGCAGTGAGGGAGGGGAGACAACGAAGGCTAAAAAAGAAAGTGTAGCATTGGACAACTAATTACCAGTTTTTAAAGTAAACCAAATGTCATATAATCACCAGCTAATTTAGATATTTGTGCAGTTGATTGAAAATATGCAAAGAAAGCAGCATTATTTAACATTATTTTAAAATGTTTGGAATTTATTAGAGTTGACTATGGAAAAGAGATAATTAAGGATTCTAAATATAATTAATGTGCTGAGTTATAAAAAGCACTGCTTAGGTTAGGGGTTTTCCAGCAGTTAGCAAGATGGTTGACACTGTAATGACAACTTTACATTTCAAGATGTTTGTAATTCACATAAATATGTATTGAAAATAATTTCACAGCGCATAAAGAATATACTTCCTTCTTCACTTTATAACCCTTTTACATGAGCAAATTTAGAGGAGGTTTGAGGCTGCGGTAGAGAAGAAAGTCCAGACTGCTGTGTGACATGGATTTCCCTTGTTTTCAGCATGTGCAGAATCCCTGCTTGAGCAGGCAAGGTGAGGGCTTAATTTCTGGATGTGTTAAATGTTGGGTTTTCAAATAAAGTTGATGCACAAACAGTGCAAAGGAAGTGGAGAAGAGTTTAAAAAAATTAAAGTCAGACTTTTTTTTATATCACTATTTGGACTTTTTTAGTTGTTGTTATCGTATGACTAAGGAGGCCACATTTTCACTTTAATTTTCCTGAGAGAATGTATCTCACAGTTTTTGATCACTTGAGGTTTAAAGCCCTAGAGGAAGGGAGTCATCCTTTAGCAAGAGGGGGTCTAATTTAAAGGCAGGTCTAAGCAAGAGGGCAAAAGTCTTCCTGCAAAGAGGTGAGCTTTATTTAGTTCTGTGCATACTCTGTACCTGCCATGGTATCAAATATTTGGTTTTCACACTGTTTGCCAGGTTTACCTGTGCATTCAAGCCTCAGCGTACACAGAGCAGAAGGCCAAGATACTGGGATATGGATGAGGTTCTGCTCTGGGAAGGGTCAGTTTGTTCTTCTAGGAGTTAACATCAGTCCCAAAGGACTACAGCAGTTTAGCTATGAAGTCGCTTTGTGTAGTCAGTTCCAGGAAGTGCTGCAGGGAGCCCATGAAGCATGGGTGCTGTGGGAATCAGCCCAAGGAGTGGTCTGGGCACTTGGACACAGCGGAGAAAGTCGTACAAGCTTCATGACGGACTGTATCAAACCATTGTACCATTCAGGCACCAGACATTACGGATCTTCTGGAAAGTTGTGAAGCTCAGCTGAAGGACTGCTGTGGATTTAAACAGCTTTAGGCTGGGCTTCCACGTAAGCTGCTGGCAAAATGAGCTCTTAAAACAATCTTAAAAATGCTCAAAGAATTACAAGCACAAAAAATTGTATGGAGATGTCAGACTTCTCTGGCTAGAAGCAGGTTGCTTAGGGAAGCAGTGGAGGCCCTATCTCAGGTTGGATGGAGCTCTGAGCAACCTGATCTCATTAAAGATGTCCCTCCTCCTGCAGGAGGGTTAGACTAGATGACCTGTAAACGTCCCTTCCAAGACAAAGCATTCTATGATTCTATGATTTAGCATACAGAGTTTCAGGCACTCGTTTCCAATAGGTTATAGATGCTTGAATCTCTGTGCCACCCTTTAAACTGGCACTTCACATCTAATTGTATCAAAGCATAGAGTTAGCCATTAGGTACAGTGAGACGTGATACTTTGCGCATCAAAGTATTATGGGCAAGGACTAAGTTTGCCAAATTTCCCTGCACTGTGCTATTTGGTCTTTTTGCTGATGATAGAGTCATAGAATCATAGGATGACCTGAGCCGGAAGGGACCCACAAGGATCATCGAGTCCAACTCCTGTCCCTCCACAGCACAACCCC
Organism: Dromococcyx pavoninus; assembly: GCA_033558185.1. Lineage (NCBI taxonomy): Eukaryota > Metazoa > Chordata > Aves > Cuculiformes > Neomorphidae > Dromococcyx > Dromococcyx pavoninus. The sequence goes on along the minus strand of JAUMJL010000002.1, from coordinate 5,619,703 downwards.
AACACACACACCGTGTGCCTGAGGGTGTTGTCCAAATGCTTCTTGAATGTTATCAGGCTTGATGCCATGACTGCTTCCCTGGGGAGATGTTGCAGTGCTCCACCACCCTCTGGGTGAAGAATCTCTTCCTAATAAGTAACCAAAAACTCCCCTGACACATCTTCCTGCCAGTCCCTCTGGTCCTTTCATTGGTCACCAGAGAAAAGAGATCAGTGGCTGCTCCTCCTCCTCTTGTGAGGAAGCAGCAAACTGCTATGAGGTGTCCCCCCCCCAGTCTCCTCTTCTCCAGGCTGAACAGACCAAGTGACTTCAGCCTCTCTGCATTCAAAACTGAACACAATATTCAGTGCTTAGGTCACAATAATCAGTCCTCAGGAAAGGTAAATTCAGACAGCGCAAAGGTGCAGAAGGTGAGATAGAGTCTGTAGAAGGAAATTAATTCTTCTCTGAAGGAAGATTTTAGTATTACAAATATTGTTTCTGCAAATCAGGTCAGGTAGGTAAAAGAAAAGTCTTATTTCTGGGTAGAGTAGGACCTGGGTTCTCTGGGTTTTGTTTGTTTGTGTTTTAAGATCCTTACTGGATTCTCGCTGTTGCCTGACTGGCTGCTGCACCTGGAGAGACTCCCTCACATTTAAGATAACTACTTAGCCTCCTGGAGAGCAAGAGCAGTCAGGGCGAGACTTGAGTAACCTCAACAAGCCAAAATCAATCCGTCCTCTAATGGCTTTCCCAACTCCTTGCTTTTATTTTTCTCCAAGCCAAGGTGTGTGTCTGAAATGAATGAAAGAGGATATGACAAAAAATTCCCCTCCGAGGACATTTCATTACTACCTTTAAAACTAGAATTCACAGTCACTTTTTGAAAGTCAGGTTTCCTTTTCTTTGGTGCTTTAGGTGTGAATTTGATGCTGTAAATTTGCATAGGGTTTAAAAGAACTTTAGAGTCCTCAGTGCTCTGTGTTCAGTTTGAATGAGTACACTCTAAAGTAATAAGAAAAAAATACTTGCTGAGGTGTGAGAAGATGCAGAGCTGAGGTCAGAGAGATCAGTGCCACCTATTTTCTATAGATGTTATTTTCCCCTCATTGCAAACACGCTTTTAGATGGAGACCATGCTTACCTGTCTCTGCGTAGTAGGTACTCCTAAAATGGAAACACATCCCTAAAAGATTACTACTAATAATGGAAAATAATACTGTGAAAAGGAAGAAGATAAAATTCCCAGATATATGTTGCCCAGTTTTAGGGCTTTAATGGGAAAGAAGAGACTTCCTGAGGAGTTTGTGGTACTCAGTGTATTCTCTAGTTGCAGTCTCATTCTTATTTAGGGTCCTGCTATTTGGCAGAGAAAATCCCTTTTTCAGAGAGAATTTCCTCTGCTAGAATCTAATGAGATGCTGGCTTTAGATATAAAACACGCAGATCTCGAGAGGCCAGCTCTGAGGTTGCTCCTCAGCCATCCAGAGGAGCAGCAAGCAATGCTGGAACCCACAGCTGAACAAGACAGAGTGTGAGGACAGCACAGCAAGCAGCTGCTAGCCCTCACCAGGGCCTCCTTTCACCCTGCTACATCCCCAGAACCCATGAGTGGTTTGAGGCATCCACTTTTATGTACGCTATTCTGTCAGTAGAAGACGACTGCCATGCTTTGCTCTTCAGGATTTGACACTGTGGTAGGATTTCTCCAGACACAGAATGCTGCAGCTGCAGTTCCACTGTGCTCAGCATTTGTCCTCACCATGAGAGCAACTCCAGACACTCTTCCTGGGAGGACGAGATAGGAGCTGAAAATGCAAACCTTAATTTCCATGTTCTTTCCCCCACAGGAGCGAGGAGGAGAATCTGCACTGAGGAGAAAGCAAATGGGCACTGGCAGGACCCTGCCACCCGCTCAAATACAGACACACTGGGCTGCTCAGCTTTCTCAGGTCATAAGCTGGTGTGTTTGCAGGCAATGGGGGTCTGAGCAGAGGAAAATTTTCTGTAGTCCTTTGGCTTTGCTTTGCCTCCTGGTCTCAGCAATACGGTACTCATTTTCAATCCTACATCTGATCAAACTAAAAATAATCCATAAAAAATCATGACAACTCCAGTTGGAAAGAAAATAATTCCTTGTACCTCTCTGGAGCAGCTGCTCCCCTCCGCCTGTGAACACCAACAACAGGGGAAGTGTGATTCACCAGACTGAAATGAAAACTCTGGGTTGTGGGGAGCTGCTATGAAACTCAATGCTGTCAAGGAAAGGCTGTGACAGTAGGTCACCCAGACACATCTGCATCTTGGCTAGGGTCTGGGGTAGCCAAGTTTTGAAATGATAGATGTCCTGGGGTTTCTAAACCTGCCCAGCTCCATCACAGGTAGGTTTCAGACGTATGCCTCTGGCTTGCTAATTGAGGGAGAAGCCACAAGCAAGGCAGAGTCAACCTCTTGGAATGAACATCCCTCTTCTGCACTTGTTTCTGTCAAAGGGAATGATCAAGATGGCTATAAATGATACAAACGTTGTCCTTAAAAAGTCATACGGAAATCTTCTGTGATCCAGGTTGCTGTTACCCTGGAATTCAGAAATGGGCCTGTTTGTTTCCCAAAGAGTCATTTGCCTCACATAGAGAGGACAATGAAATACATGCCTCCAGATGGCAAGTGAAACAGTGGAAAAGCTGGGAAGTGCTACTGGAGTGGCGCAGCCAGGGCTCTTGTGTGGCTGCAGGGTGTGCTAGGAAAGCCGTGTTTGACCCCTTGGGTTTGTCATTGTTACGGAGCTGCTGATCTTCAGGAGAGTCACAATGAAATACCCAGGGTTTTTTTAACTCGTATTTGTTCCCATATTGTGTTAACTGTATTTTCTTTCTGTCATTGCCATTTACAAGAATATTGACATACAAAACAATGTTTGTTTTGTTGAGCTCATTTTCTCTTCCTACCTTTTCCCCTCTGAAATCATGAGTTGAGATATTTGCAGAAACAATATATTTGATAAACATACTCCTTTTTCCTTTTCACAAATTATCTGGGAACACACATTGATTTTTTATTACTTTGTTCATTATCTAAAGTATTTGTCAAATTGTTTACGATAATATTCCAAACCGCGCACTGCTACCAAGCAGCCTGTCACAGCTATTGCTAACAATTTGACTTAGTGATTTACTTTCTTAAGCCAAATCTTGAATAATTCTCCTTGTCATTTCCAAATCCCAAAGACACTGTTAATTTGCTTTGCAGAAGCATCTCCTATTCACTGCCATGCGTCAGGATGACACTGTTCTAGGTGCTGCATGAACACAGACGAAAAATAATCCTTGTTCCAGTACATGGTCTAAGTCTAAAAACAACTAGATATCACCAGAAAAGTCTGAGCACAGAAAAAGGCCACATCAGTGAGTGTCATGGACACCAGCTTAGCATGCAAACAGTTGTCAAATATTTTGTAGGCATCATAGCAAAGCAGAGTCTCTCTAAGCAGAGACTGGAAAAACAATGAGTTGTTTTACATAAACACCTAAATTATTTTGGTTCATTAATTTTTCTGATAACAATGGTCCCCTATATTATTTAATACTGCTTGAGTACTTCCCGGACCTCTGAAGCTACCAATATGAACAACTCTGGTTTCAAAATATCTAGAAATATTTGTGATGTCCATTACCATCTCTTGTAATTAAATTTTCAGAGAATAAAACACCAGAAACAAAATCAGAGCAAACATAAGCAAATGCACTTTCTCACTCTTCAGTTTAATGTACAATTTCCTAGGTTCAATCAGGAATCGCTCTCATTTGAGCTGTAGTTTTCCAGCCTGAGAAGGACAGGGCCCGTATAAAGCAACAGAGAAAAGGCTCTACATATGAAGAATTTTCTCCATAATTTTCCACAAGGAGCTCACAGCTCTTTAAAGCTAATAATCACCATTTCAATACATAAAATCAAGCTTCAGCAGAATCAGGCCAGAGCATATCATATGTGACTGCTGGGATTATATAACGGGAAAGATCTCATTGATTTTTATAAAGCCTTGGATCCCAGAGATTTTAAAATTAGGCATGGAGACTGACCCAGTTTGGGTGGAAAAAGCTTACAGAATCCCTGGGAAGAGCACAGCCCAGGGAGAAGTCTCAGGAGGTACAGTTATTTTTAACCTTTCAGACCCGCACGACAAAGAATGAATTTTGAAAACTCTGGGTAAAAAAGATGTACTTAGTTTTGAAATTTTAGAATCCTCTACCCCCTCTCCTAGATCTTGACCCTGGCATAAAACTTTTTTTCAGATTAAGAAAAAATTTTGAAGTAGATTGAAGCTGCCATTTCACTCTTCTCTCCACAAGTGTGGAAGATGAAAGTAAAACTTTTCACAGGATGTGGTTCAACTAAAGAATAGACTATGCAAGGCCAGAATACCAATACAGAAGTGGGCTTCATTTTAGATGGAATCAAGAAAGTTAAATTTGTAACCAAACATGGCATTCACAAACTATTGAAATAAAAAGAATCAATTAATATTTGAAAACTTCTGTAAAAAATGCTGCAGTTCTGCAGCAATTACCTGTGCCTCATTAAGTGACTAAAACAAAATTTGAACTTGGCAGGTATTCTGTTGAAATGGTAATTGAATTTTCTTTCAATCTAATCTATTGCAGGTTTCATCTTTTTTTTATACATGTGATGGAGCCATTACCTGAATAGATTTTATTATATGTGCTGGACAACATTTCAAATACAAATCCATTTATTTAGTGGAGCAATATTAAACAGACATTTGTGTTTCAGATCAGGTGGGGATGAAATGCTTGTGTTTATACCTGAACTTATCATACCAGTGCATATATTTTCAGCTGCTATGCAACGGGAAGAGGACTGAGTACACATTATTTTGACAATTTAGTTATATAGTACTTGCCATGTAGGGACTGAAATCCCCACTACTGTTTTAGCCTCATTATACTGTATGAAAGGGCTAGACTAGGGCTCTAATACATTCCATGACCTCTATGAAGGCAAGGATAGGGAAATGCATCAATGGAAGAGGCAGAACGAGGATGGATACCTTGGGCCTCATTTCTAAAGACCCCTCTAGAACTCTGGAGATAAAAAGGATGGGGAACAGTCAAAGAGGCAGAGGATTCCAAGCGGTCTTCTATCTTGTTGGTCTATGACTCCTGTGGCATCTCACAGAAATCTTACGGTTGCCTGTGTGGAAATTTTACAACATGGGACTTCAGAGGAGCTCATGAATCCAGTGGCATGGCCAGTGATAGAGAGAAGAACATCTGGAAGTGAAGCTCACCCCTCCCTGATATACTCTAGTCCTGCCCCATGCTGGCATTCCCCTCCAGGCAACCTCAGGGTGCTGCACCCACAGCAGGCAGGGCAGCAGCTCTCACCCTGCAAATATTGTTGGCACAAACCACAAGGTTACAGCCCCAGCTGTTTGCTGCTGGCACTTGGGGTGCAGCAGCAGCCCAGCAAGAGGTAGCTTTGGGCAATTGTGCCTGGGTGAGCTCCTGCTGCAGTCTCTTGTTGTTGTCGTTCACTGTGCCTGTCAGGTGTCCCAGGACGACACTGCTTGGGACTGACCTGGGAATGGATCTGGGACTTTACTGTCTTGCTGTTTTTTCAAATGTTTCCTTACTTTTCTGCTCAAGCCAGATCAAATTCCTGATGGTGTCCAAGGCTTGGCACGAACCCGAGGGCAATGCACTGCGGTACTGGCAGAAGGTGGCAATGCCTTTATCTCGCATTGCCAATGAGGACACGGGCAATTTCTCAGATGGAAATCACTGGCCTCACAGCCACAGTTTGTTAACAGAGCTGAACGTTTCTCATTCATTGCAAGCTGGCTTTGTTTGAGTCCTCCTTCCCATTTTTAGTGGAAGAAAAATAATTCTAAGTCAGTGCTTTAAAAACTAAGGGGTTTTTTTTTTGATGTAATAATCTTTCCTAGCTCTCACAGACTTCCTTTTTTACCCTAAAATTTTACTCTTGCCACCTTTGCCCAGAAGTCAGAAGTGCAATCACGCCCTATTGATCCTCAGCCATCTGCAGACAGTACATAGCACATAGCAGAAAGGAGCTTGGACAAACTACATTCTAAGGCAAGAAAGAGTCAGATTGCTTTGATCTATGAGTTGACAATTAGTTCCTGCATCAGAATAGAAAAAAAAGGCATTTATAACCTATTAAAAACCCAAGGATGATTTTAGTCTTCTTTTTTTTCGTGTCGGAGAAATCAGTCTTTCAGAATAGCCTGGGAGTTGTGAATAAAGAAGAACTTTGCTATGTTTATTTAGAGAACCTAACCCCTTGGAGCCAGCATTCTCACTAATGCATTTTACATTAGCGGGTTGCATCAGGAAATCCTGACTTTTGGTGCCAGGGGGGTAATTAATATCAGATTATGTTTGCAAAATGGTTGTGTTTATGTGGGAATGAGGACTGAGCTCTAACTGGCAGGATTTGAAGTATTCAACTTCGCTGCGGAGCTTCAACAACTTGCTGGAGAGTAGGATGTCGAAATTACAGTACAAGGTCTTGATAGCTTAGTAGAGCTACAGCTCCTGAGGAGAGCTGCAGTCTTTAGGATTCTGTTCATAAACCTTTAAGTAGAGTCGGAAAAGTTTTTCTTAAAAATATGAGAGAAGCATAGATAACGCAGATGGTTGTTTCAATCCTGTGGTCTCAGATGTTCCTAGAAGTGCCAAAATATGCATAATACAGTTGCTGACCTCAGTATATCCCCCCCCACACACATCCCCGCTGCTCCCTACTCCCACAGTCTGAAGCGGTAGGTGTGGGTCAACTAAATAACTCTCAAAACCAGTTCCTGCTGAGTTCTATGTCTTGCTGTGCCACCCCCAGTGTTCACAGCCCTGGGAAGTGTAGTACCTCCTGTTCTTGGCACCCAGCTTCCCAGTTGACCTGCTTCTACCTTCAGAGAGAGAAGAACACTTCTTCTTCCTCCCTGCTCAAGTAAGGATGTCTGGAGAATGGGTACTCCTTTTGTCATGGTGATACAGCCTCCTCCTCTAGCATAGGCACTGTTTGCAGCTCCAGCCAGGACATCTCCAGCTCAGTTGAAGATGGTGGAAGGATATCCTCCACATCATTAGATTCTCAATATCAAAAACAGAAAAAGCACCATCAGCTTCTGTAGGATGAAGAACAGCCTATTTAGCAGAGAACTTGGATTCTCACCTTCCCAAAAGCCACTATTTCTCAGTACTGACTGGGAAATTTGCATTAGTAATTACTAAACTTGAAAGTCACTCAGGAGTCTGGGATCCTCTGAATCATAATACCATGAATTTCTGTAGGCAAAGTTTAAAATTAAAGGATGTTTTCTTAAGTTAAAAAGGAGTAACAGTAAAACAGAATAGCAGCAGCAACTGATGTTCAAACTGAGAGTTTTAGCTACTTACTTCCCAGCATTCCTTCCCATGGGCTGTGGCAGCTGGCAGGTTCTCTGCAAGACCATTTATTTACTCCCTTCCCGCCAGATCCTTTGCTGGAAGTTCATGGCTCCCTCAGCGGTGCTGGGGATTAAAAGTAAAGGTGTAATCTATGTTAGAGCTAATATATGTTTCTTACCATAATGAGCCAATATACTATTATGGATCTTGTGGTCAGTTCACTGTGTTTGATAAATACAATCAATACATGTTATTCCCCTCTGGGATCCACTGACCATCATCTCTCCACACTCACCTCTTGCCAGTAGTCATTTGGGGATAATTATCCCCACCAAGAGCCTACCTCTAATGTTCCCACTGTCTTTTCTCATGTCATAAACTGGTCTGGTACAGGCACTAAGATAACAAATCTAGACTGTATCATTATTGCTATTATTTTACTAGTTCCTTGATCCTAAAATGGGGGTAGCAATCTAATAATTTGCTATAACTGTAGTAAAGTTAGATGTACCTAATGAAACATTCCTCATCAGCTATTTATGTTACTGATTATTCCTACCTAACTTGAATACTCCTTACCAATGCTGTCTACAGTTTTTGTTCTCTGTTAAGTAATGGATCACATCTTTCTTTTCTACCAGTATCTCTGAATAGTTATATTTCATTTTGTAGCTTTCCTAGATTTTATTTCATAGTGTTCTGTTATTCTTTTAAACTTAATCCTAATAATGAGAGCTTTCTCTGCATTCCCTCTTTTGTTTGAAAGCACTGATGAGCTCTTGATCCTCCATGTAATTTGTACTTCTATGCACAGCATAACTTCTTTAAGGACTTGCCAGCTTCCTTGAACTCCTTTTTCTTTAGACTTTTTTCCCTGTGACATGTTTCCTTTTCATCCTCTGAGATTACAGACATTGTCTTTGTGGAATTCTGTTGTTTGGTAGGCTTCCTGAGGAAAAGTGAACTTTATGACAAATTCAACTCAGCACTGAGAAAGATGTTTCTAGGCATTACATTCTGACAAGGGTCACGTAACAATCCAACTAGGAATGAAAAGCGACTTGATAAATACCTCAGTTCAGCAAAAGCTGTTGTTAGAGATCAACCAACTCCTTCAGAGTAGCTAAGACGGGGCTGTGTTTTGGATTTGTGCTGGAAAGTGTTGGTAATACAGGGATGTTGCAGCTATTGCTGAGCAGCACTTACACAGAGTCAAGGCCTTTTCTGCTTCTCAACCCACCAGTGGGTATGCTTGCACAAGAAGCTGGGAGAGGACATAGCCAGGACAGCTGACCCCAACCGACCAAAGGGATATTCCATGTGACACGATGTCATACTCAGCATATAAAGCTGGGGAAAGAAGAAGGAAGCAGTTATGGCATTTGTATTCCCAAATAACCATTATGCCTGATGAAGTCCTGCTTTCCTGGAGATGGTTGAACACCTGCCTGTCAATGAGAAGTACTGATTTAATTCCTTGTTTTGCTTTGCTTTGTGTACAGCTCTTGCTTTACCTATTCAACTGTCCTTATCTCAGCCCACAAGTTTTACCATTTTCACTTTTCCAATTCTGTCCCTCTTCCCACCAGGGTGAAGTGAGTAAATGGCTGTGTAGTGCTTAGCTGCTGGGTGGAATTAAGCCACAAAAACTTGAATGGATGAAGACCTACGCAACCTGATCTGATTTCATAATTGACCCAGCTTTGAGCAGGAGATTGGACTAGAGACCTTGGTAGGCCCTTTCCAGCTTGGCTTAGTATATGGTCTTGATTTATTTGCCTTCTGAGAATGCCATCATCCATTAAAGTCATTGTGAAGCATCAAGTTCTCCCTTCTCCCCATTGTGGCACTGGTGCCACAGAACATCTCTTGTCCTTGCAAGTTTACTGGGTTACATTAAGGAAGCCTTTATGTTTATGGATGTTTCTAAGTCCCTCTGTCTCTTTCTCCTCCCACCTTTCTACCCTTTACTCAAACACGAATTTTTTGCTTTCAAAGGCTACATAGTTCTGATTCATCAGCGCACTGTATGGTGGATAAATGCACCCTTTACACTACCATGACCCTATGTCAGAGCGTTAGCACCACTGCCCATAGTGCACTTACGGATCTACCTTAGATACTCATTTAGCTGAAGAAAAAGGAGTACCAGTCTCTCCTGCTCTCAAGATCTACATGCAGAAGACTTGGGGGGGGGGAACAGGTGTTCCAGCCTGGGTCAGCGATGCCAGTGGAAATCCGTGAAGCCTTATACAAAAGGAGTAGAAACTCTTCTTGTTGATGTCATCACAGGTGCCCACAGTATTAGAAATTTGAGGACTCAATTTTGTGTGAGGTTCCACATGACCTTATGGATTTTGCCAGAGGGAGGAATATTTTGTTGTCCATTTTCCTTCTTGTAGACTTTTCCACCTTAAAGTCATTGGCCACTAAGCAACAGAAGCAAGTCTCTTGGGAACCTGCTCCTTCACATGTAATGATGCTTGGGTGGTGGTATGTTCTTTTAGAAACTCAGGGAACAGGTCCTTATAGAGATCTTCACCCAAAAGCCCTGCTTCCAAATTATGACGTAAATTCATAGCTGTCTCTCAGAGCCTCCTCACAGCAATGGCAAATGTGGCCTCAAACACATACTAAAGCAGGAACTATAGATGATCTTATCATCCATGTGGGCAGTTCCATAAATAATTGCTATCTGCTTTTTATCACAGGTATCTTCCCGTGTCTCCAGCAGCAATTCTACCCTTGTGTCTTTGTCAGGCCTCAAGGTGAGTCTTGCCTGCTACCTTTCTAGAAGATGGGCATGGTCAAAAGGTGAGCTGTGATGGCTTACAAAAACAAAACAGATTAACATGGTCCGTGATGAGAGAGGGAGAGACCAACAAATGAAAGAGCTTCTCCATCTTCACCTAAACATATGAACTGTCTGCATTACTGTTGGCAGAACACGGCATAGCTTACAAGTCACTGAGTTATTGGACCAATGTGTTGCAAAGGCACAGTCGAATACACACCAGCCAGCACGGCACCCTGCAACATCCTGCTGCAGCTCCTCAATGGAAATACAGGCAGCTCAACAAAAGGTGCTGTGGTCCACTAGCTCACTTCAAAAAAATGACAGAAATTGATTGTGCATGGCCCACAGACTCCAGGTCTACTGTATTTTACACTCCAGATTTCTAAATGGGGCAAAGAAGCACTGAAGCAAATTCCTTTATCTCCATGTTCCTTGTTCCTAAGATTCCTGGTTTTCTGCCTTCCTTGTTTGCTGCCAGAGAGCAGAAAAGCACAAAGCAATGTGAAATTGAAGGGCAAATAATACAGGCCATACAGAACCAAGCTTCTGAGGTAATAAAGTATTAGCGCTGTCTTTATAGCAAGAGCATAGCAACAGTCGTAACAAGCGCCAGTGAACACCAGGCTCCACTAGACACGTTAGCACACACACAGGGCATTTGTAGCTGTTACAGATATCCCAGTACCCAACAAGCATCTATTTACCATCCTAAAATCAACCACTTGCCATCACCCAAAAACTTGAGTGGGATACAATAGAAACGGTCACTCCTGCCTCAGTTCTATGTTCTTACCTTTCCTGAGCCTACGTGGATACTGAATGAGGTGCTGAATCCGAAACCAATGTCAAGCAAAGACATTGTCATACTCTGATGGTTAGGCTCTCTGGGCTTAAGAAATTAAAAACTCTGGACTATTTCCCCAATAGTCAAGTCCCTAAATAAGGTACTTCATGACAGAAAGCAAATGTGTTATCCAGCTAGAAACAGCCTTGGGAGCAAACAGATAGATGTAGTTATCTAGGTACTCAAGTAAGAACTAGCTCTGAAATTACCTGTATCATTGTTGGGGAAAGAAAAAAGAGAGAGAGATAGATACACAGTTCATTAACCTTTGAGACAGACACCGTATCAACTTGGCAAGAAACTATCTTAACAAGTAAGGCTATAATCAGTATTTTGACAGAAAGTCTAGGAACTGTGGCACTTATTTATATTGTAGCTCTGCGGAAAGGAGATCTCAAGGCTCCGTGATGAGAAAACTGGGAAACTGTAATGAAGGCAACTTAATACTGGGGACTAAAAATTCTTCAGTTGATTTTGAGGGTTGCTAAAAAAAAAAAACAGTCATGAGGCACAATTGATGTAACCTAATTTCATAGATACATGTATTTCTATTAAGCCTGCCCTAGCAAATGGCATTTTTCTATAGAAGTATCTGTAATGAACCTGTGTCAAGACGCCAGCACACTTCTGGCAACACCAACTACAGTAGGTGATTAGAATTTATGCTGTGTAAAATTAACTTTTAGATTAAATGAAAATTACCAACTAAAATGCAAAAGCATTTATACGGCAATTCACCTACACCATTTGTTTAAAAAGTGTCAAGGCAAGTGAACATAAAACAGTGCTGATAAGAGTTCACAAACAGACCTGACTGCTCCAGCAGCTTCCTTCCCAGCCCCACAGGCTTCCCCTACCAGAAAGCCAAGGTGTACATACGTGAAGCCACTGACATACTGAACTACTTTCATTCCTTAAGAGCAAGTGAAGAACAGTAAGGCAAAACTAGAAAACATTATCTATAGAACACTGGAAAAAACTCCTCTTGTAAAATCAGGTCTCAAGTACAGACAATCATACATTCTGCTAGATTAGTAAATGGGAAGCTTATGAGAACTCAGTGAAACCATCCAGCACCTTCCAAGCTTGAAACATAAGTATTTTACTATTCATACTATTTTCGCGATATATTTCACCACAGCGGAAAAGAATAATTTTCTAAAGAGAACATTGCCACTCCAGTTCAGAACTACATTTAATTCTGCAACCCACACCAACATGTTGCTGCTGATAAAGCCTGCTGCCAGCTTTTGCAAAGCGAGGTTCTAAAAGTTATGATAAAAAGAAATCTAAATATCCTAATATTTACTGTCAAGCCACCGACAGAAATCCTTTCCAAACTCTAGCCTGTTGCCTGCTGCATAAAGCTGTGAAGCGCTAGATTTCACATTCCTTCAAAACAAACTGTTTCATCTTATCTGATGTAGCTGTGCTTGTTCTCATATATATACTTATATATAAATCATTTTTGGAATCCTACTAAGCCTCTGGCTTCAGTAATATTTTGAGGACTGAGTTTGCAGTTGTGCGAGGCGTTCAAAGCATTTCCTATTATTGATTTTAAAGGTGATGCTTTTAATTTTCACAAGGTTGCGTAATTTTTGCAAGGATACAGACAATCAGTTACGTACCTCTGGTTTATACACACCGATTTCTGAATAAAGAATCCTAATGATACTTCACACGTTCTTGATCACCGATTACCCACTTACCTTTTATCTGAGCTTTTTTTTTTTTGATATGGGAGATACAAGGATTAACACAGCAATTTAGAGTGTGGATAAAACTCTGATTCGTGTCATGGTATTTCGTTAAGTGTTCCAGACCAGCATTTTGATCAACCTTCATAGTTTTTGATATTTAGCACTTATTCCTGTTCTTCCCCCATCTTATCTAATTTCCAGTGCTTCACAGTCCATCTTACTGCATGCTTTATTTTCACGGTAGCAGCTTCTCAGAGAACTTCAGGCTTTGTGAACACACAAAGATCAATTCCATCAGACTGTGCTATCATCTTTTTAAATAATTATTGCAGACTAAGAGGCAGATTTTGTTTTTTTTTAAAAAAAACAAACATATAACTTGATACACTATTGTAAATATGTATTTTTTAATATAACATACTACTTCATCTAGTTATCTATTCACTTCACAAGGTTTGTTTGGGCTTATCTCATAGGATCTCGCCCTTATGCTTCTATTTTATTATTCAGCAACTATTGCCCATGTATGAAAATTAGCTACTTTCTTTTTAAGCTTCTTTGAGGCTTCTTGCTGAATTCCACAGGGATTTGCTGATGTAACAATTTATCTTCATTTTATAAATGTAAGTATTCTCTCCTTTTTTGAAACTAAAAATCTGATTATCCTGTTTGGTTTTTTTTAAATATGCATTAAAGTATGTTTCAGCATCCTCTATGGAGAGAACTGTAGAAGTACAATGATGGGTTTGCACTGAAGTCTTCACCCCTCTTCCAATGTTACAACATTGTGAAGTCAATTTCATTTGAAACTGAGCTAGCTTCTCCCTACTGTGACTTACTCACAGAGCAGAAAGGGAAATAAAACTGTCGGAAAAGGAAGAACAAAATATGACAGCAAAAATCACAGCAGTATGTTAACTAAAAGTCACTTAATTCATTAACTCCTGCTCTTTACTCTTTGGACATTCATATAATTTATGTTCACATATTTGATTTGCTGTGTCAGTCCCTCTCTTAGGTCTTGTTTTTCACATTTTACATGTAAAATGCCAAATGTAACACCTTTTTTACTGGTTTCCTATTGCTTGAGGTTTAATAAAGAAAACTCACTCAAATGAACCTTGCATATTGCTGTTTCATCCTGGTCCTGTTGTGCATTCCTACTTTATTTAGGGAAAACTGATTCTTTTCTAATATACAATTTTAGCAGAAATACTTTCACATGCAGCTATCTCCTCTCAAGTTGTTCTGGCATAGTATCAGAGGAATAAGGTAATTTTTGTCACCACCAATTAAAAAGTTTTTACGGAACAGGACCGTTATAAAACAATTAAACCTTGCAAATGCAGTAGTCTCTAGGAGGGAAACCCTGGAGGAAATTCTGCTTATTAAAATTGCAATTTTAGTTTCCATTAAAAAGGAGAATAAGACAACAGAAGATGGGCTGGCAAGACAAATTATTTCTTAATGTCAGTTGAGCTTATTTCAAATGAGATAACATATCTATACCAGGCTGGGTTCAACACATTTTTGCCTCCTCAACTCATTTATCTAATTCAGTCATCTTGATTACAGTCTCATGGACCTTCATTTTCAGAGGAAGAATTTCGTAACAAACAACCTACACAACATGTTGATTACTGAACAGTTAATTCCAATTAACTTGGCTATGGCAAGAGAATTTTGATAAAATCCTAGAATGCAAATACAGTTTGGTTATTTTGGCCAAACTTCTATAGAATAAAAACCCATAGCAGAGTCTCCAGATGAGACATCAGAGTGACAGACATCTAATTTAAAGAAACAAATGAGAAAATTAAAATCACAAATAATTTATTCTTTCATTAGAATTGATGGAGTATAGTTTTAAATAGCAATGAAGTACACAGTGGTGGAAAATTGGCACAGAACCGACAAGCATTTCATTCATAATAATATTCCTCACGCTGTATCTGTTCAAACCTTGATGTGTGTTTTCTATTTAAGAAAACTGATTTCCATTTAAAAATGATGAACAAATTGAAAATCTTGTCTTCCATGTATAATGTCATACATGTTACAAACACCAGTTGTTCCCCCCCCCGAACATGACTGCCAACTGAAAAAAAAAATGCTAAGTCCTGGGCTAATTTTAAGTTTTGTCCTTTATCAAAGTTGTTAGAATTCTTGAATGTATAAACTCCTGCATAACAGAATTATCTATTTATCTGATATGCAGTTGCAGAGCAGTCTCAAACCCAATTTTTTTTGTGTACTATGCTACTGATCAAGGTGCTGCTTCTATCTCACATGCAACACTATAAGCATTAATGAAGTTCAAAACAAAATTTGGCATTTACCTCACCAATAGGTTTTATATCTGATGTTATAAAACATCCCTTGGTCTCACGTTAACCAATAAGAAAAATGGACACACACAAAAAATGCCCCCTTTCTAAAGATATTAACTCCCAGTTAGGAAAGTTTAGATAGGTTTTACAAAGTCTTCTAGGCTATTTTGATACATACAAATTATTTAACTAAAGATTAAAATACACTCATACAACACAGTTGTGTCCTCCATATTCTTTTTCAAGCTCTCTGCATATTCAAGGCAAGTAAAATTAACATTTGTCATTTTCTTTGTTATTGCAATTAAGAGGGATAACAGCCTGCCTATGCAAAGCTGTGACAAAACACTTGAGAAATAAAACCCAAACATTTATCTTGTTACCAAAAAATGTTGCAGAAAATTGTCAAACTATGTTAGAAACAATTTTTACAAAATGCTTCACTCAAAAATTGGAAAGCTTAAAAAATTAATCTTTGCACAAGACTATAATGACCTTAATTATGCTCCCATTTAGATAACTGGGATTCTTCTTCCTTGTACATGAACCTACCAGTGATGTATGATGCTCTCCATCTTTTTTCACTGTTATCTTT
Source organism: Dromococcyx pavoninus (assembly GCA_033558185.1). Taxonomy (NCBI): domain Eukaryota; kingdom Metazoa; phylum Chordata; class Aves; order Cuculiformes; family Neomorphidae; genus Dromococcyx; species Dromococcyx pavoninus. The sequence goes on along the minus strand of JAUMJL010000002.1, from coordinate 5,604,025 downwards.
GCTGTACACCATTTTGAGACTTAGGCAATCAAGCACTTATCCTGCCCCAAACCATTTTTAACAGTAGATTTCTTATCCTGCTCAGCGAGTAGTGTACTGTCTTGCATATTCACCACATGAAAAACATAATATACAAAATATTGCTGCTGTAAAAAGTGTGCTTTTCCCCTTTCCCCTTACAAAAAAATCTGTGGAAAAAATATTAAATTCCCGTAACCTTCATAAACATACAAAGCTGTTCGCACCTTTCAGTCTGTAACAGTCTATTTGATATACAGTTCTCAGCTCACTGCAAATTGTTATGTCATGTATTTTCTGTCCAATATTGCCATCTAGAGTAGAGATGTGAAATCAGTTTTCGGGAATCTACAGTCTTTAACAATTAACTCATAAAGACTGTATACCATAAAACAGTCACAAGATTTTTCCACAGTCTAGATGGAATGGGAGGTTCTCATCTCAAGAAGATGTCCACAGTGCTGAGGAGACAATATGGCTGCTAATAGATATTGCCTATCGGAATGTGAGTACTTTTTCACTGCTGATAATTTCCATACTGACCCTAAAAAAGAAATTCAAAACACATAATTAGACCACAAGGTATATTTTCCTGTATTAAAATCTGTAGTCAGAGGACTACCCAAATAAATTATGATGTTAAAGGGTAGAAATAAATGACAAAAAATGAAAAACCAATGAGTACATGGTACAGTGTTTCATCTAATAATCCTTTGTGGTTTAACACAAAAGTAAAATTAATGATAATGAATTAAAGGCAGGAACCTAATTTGATCCAAAAAGTATATCTTTAATTTAAATAGACTGCTGTGAAATTTGCAGAGCAAAGTCAAAAATAAGAGATGGGAATTACTTCCCACTTAAACTTTCAAAATTACTTAAAAAAGAGAAAGACACCTAAATTCAAAGCAATTCAGGAAACTAACCTGCTTTCAGAGATACCTAAAAATATTCACATATCAAGAATCACAGAACAGACTGATACATGTATCTCAAAAATCAAGGCCCATCTCTGTGCACATAAAGAGCTAGTCAACATATCCTATGGGAATCAATTATTCCATAGATCCAATACATAGAATTATTACCCTCATTGATATACTCTATTTCTTTTGACAGAACGTCATGTACTACAGAGGTGAAAGCATCAATGCTACACATTTACCATGATCCTTCACCAAATGGCTCAAAGCTTGCAGGAAGTGTGCTACAAAGTGAACATTCTCCAAAGTGCAGACCCGCCATCATTCCATGCTAACTATCATCACAATAAGGCCATATTTGAAATTCAGTTTATGTCGCAACATCAGTTTTTTTCCATCGTAACATGACAATCAGTCAGGACAAATTTTCAGAACAGCTGTCAGTTGAGAATTTTAGCAGCATGGGAATGGCTAGTAAGAAAGAGCAGACTATAACCGAGTTTCACTGTGTAACTTAGGCTCTACTCCTCCAGTTTGTGCAGTCTATCTACAGAGAGGGCTATCCTCTTCTATTGGAACGAAAGCTGAAAGAGACTCAAACTGAGTCAATTTTCCTTGACTCTACATTTGCCATAAGCAAAGCATTCTCCTGTAGCTCCTTACTTGCAGAAGAAAGTTAATAGTTCAAAGCATGAGAACTTTATCTTTAAATAACTAAAAGTAATTGCATCTTGAACTACCACACTGAGTCTGTCATTTCTTCCTTTTCTGATGTCTGTAGAGATGAAGCTGTTCTTTAACTGTTCTTTAAAAACGCAGGCAGATGGGGTACACTCAGTTCCAAGGGGAAGCTCTTCTTGAAAGTTCAACTGATCTACTAATTTCATTTAAACATTAGACCCTCAACTTGATAAGGTATATTTATAGTTACTCTCCATTTTGTTTATGCTGAGGAAAATAATATTCTACATTTTAATAACACTTCTGAACGATTCATATTGCAAAGACTAGATTTTTACAGTTTACCACTCTTTACAGGAATAAAACTTCCACTTCGTACTTTAACTAGAAGACGGGTTTTTCACAGAAGTCCTCCACTACAACGCCAGCCTAGAGATCTCGTCGTTCTTGTCTGTTCGTTTTAAACTTATGTTGGTAGCGACAGAAGAGAAGCAGCTGATTTTTCAGGTCACTTTTTTCCCCTGTTCAGGATTCCTTTATACTGCTTAGAGAAAATCTATGCAATGCAAAGACGGGCTTTGTGTCTCCCCACACAGCTCTAGAGTAGAGGGACTTCAGTTGCACACCTGATGTATTTCTGCAACTGGAAAGGAGGATTACTGGATTTGTGTTTGTGGAATATCAATTCAAGCATTTTTATTGCAAAGCAATAATGAAGAAATGATCCACCATGAGATTTAGGAACCTCATCTTTCTTATTAGTCATTCACCATGAGGCTATGAAACAGATCACCTTAATTTTTAAGGTCCAAATATACTGTCTGGAGTGCCTCACTTTGACAAATGGCATTAAAACTTTGCAAACTCAGAAAAAAAAATGACTAATCACACCTCCAGACAAATTACTCTGGGTAACTCACCTGGAAATAAAATCCATGAAAATTGTACGAACACATCTGAGAGACTATGTCCTCAAATTTATTAGTTTAAATGTCGGCAAAATACTATGATTATTAAATGAGTGTGTAAGAATCACAACTTTCTCATTAAATGAAAGAATACCTGGTCATATCCATAAGGCCTCTGCTGTGGTGGCTGTGGTGGCCCAGGCTGTGTGGGTCTGTAACCCCCATACTGCTGGCCTTGTCCTTGTGGGTAATTAGGATATTGAGGTCCTGGACCACTCTGGGAGGGACCTGGAGATCATTAAAATATAAACAACAACAAAATAAAGACTGCTAAGGTGTAAGGAAGAAGAAAACAATAAAAGCATTGAATTTTGACAACAGAACAGGGCTAAGAAGTATTGCTACTGTGCAGTCAGATTTTTTCCTATATATAAACACATCAGGCATCAGCGTTCCTCCCCTCACCTTGTAAAGCACCTTAGCTGACAGGGCCTGTGCTCCAACCACAGCAAAGTCTACCTTTATTTATATATTAGTTATTTACTACCAATGCATGTAGTTCCACACATGAGGTCACAGGACAGGGAAGAACAAGGCAAGAAATGACAAATCAAACACGATCACTTTCCAGGATTTAGGAAGGCACACTCTCCTCCTGCTGTATGCTGCTTCAGATGTAGAACTTTATAATGCCAAGAGGAGGTAGATGATCAGCTATGTTTAGCATTTGGACCTTCTGAAGAGACTAGCAGCACTGCACTCCCAGAAGTCAGTTCTTGCACCACAGCAAGCAATCATAAATGGGATGTCAGGCAAGTTCCATGCATAAAATGTGAGATGTGACAACCAGTAAACGAAATTGTGGGCTGGAAAATAAGCACCCTGTACTCCATATTGCTCTGGTCATTTTAACATTCCAGGAAAAATATAGGGGAAAAAAAAAAGAAAAAACCCACAAAACCAAACAACTTTGGCTCCAGCCTCTTTTGTCTGTAAAAGACAGCAATTCTTTTGTCAATACAAACTACTTCTGTTACTATTCACAGGGACTCAGGCCATCTACCACTGGAAGCTGCATGTTACTACCATCAGGCAGTGCAGTCATGTTCCAAACAAAATTAACCTCATCCCTTCCTACCTTAGGAGATGATGTACTGTGTAGTTTCAGTGACACTCTATAGGAAGTTTCTGCAGTGGATCTAAGTTAGATTTTTCAACATTATCCCATAAAAACCGGCAGAGTAAGGAAGATTTGCAACGCTTCAGAAATGCCTTCTTTTAAACAAACCAATACCATTTTTCATCCCCTCAGAAGAAACTGATGTGTTTTACCAATAGTGTGATTCCTTGCTAGAGAGGACTAGTTTTAGCTACAGGCACTGGACATTAAGATGTCATCAGCTGGTAACTCAGTAATTCTGGATCTATGAGACAGTCAAAAAGATGACCTGGAAAAGAAAAGCTCCATAGACTATTACTATTTTCCTCAGGCCTCAAATCCCCTTGAACTATGCGGTTTCAGCTTTCTACAGTGAAACAAAGATTGATAACAATGACTGGGATGCTGATTTATTTTTGCAAATTAGAATATTAAGTCAAGCAAGGATACTACATCCTAAAAAGTGCTGTGTTCATCTGACAAATGAAACCGGGTTTTATTTATTCTTGATAATACTTTATAGTTGAATTCTAAATATTCGGTGACAGCTTTCATAAAACGAAAATGGAACTCCAATACCTATTTCTCCTAAAAAAGCAGAAGCTGAGGAATATGCTATTTGGTATACAAATTACAATGGATAAGTCAGTCCAACAGATTTTTTTCATCCCTTTCCTCTAGTATTTCTTAACCTAAACTTTCAGAATAAGTTAGATTTTATTTCTTTACTTACAAAATTTAGAATAGTGAGCTACATGGACCTTCACTGTGATCTTCATTCTGTTCCTATGTTAGGTTTAGCATAATATAAATACATGAGAGTATTATTTTAGAACTATTAATTCATCCATAACCTCCAAAAGAAGAAAACTTGTTCAATCTCAGTACATCCTCTTAAAACTTAACTCTGTGTAAACGTAACTGGATTTAATGCAAATCTGGCATTTATCTACATGGCAAACAAGTCCTTGCGTATACACCAGGCTGAAATTTTTTAGCACTTCAACCTCCAATAAAATGAAAAGTTAAAATACATGGAATTAGATTTTAGAGATTCCTTCTTCTGAGATAAATATCTACAAGCTTTACAATATGCAAGGAAGCAAAATTTAGAAGAGCAGTATTTTCAGTATGCTCTTCTGTCCTCAACAGTTCAGTAGTAATACATTAACTTTACATATTACTACTTTTAAGTTTCCTGTTTTGGAGGTTTTCCTTGAATCCAAGGACTACATTATCTCATTTATGGCAGAGGATTTCTCATTCCCACCATACATAAGAAGGTTTGCACTACAAGTGCAAATTTACAAGAGAAACTCTCTTGAAAGCTGCAGTAGCAATGCTTATATTAATTTCCTTACTCTTCAGTACAAGAATTTTAAAAGCATGAGTCACATACGTTGGATGCAATTTTATTAGTTTTAATTTTTTTTCTAAATGGTAAATGCAAGGATGACAGGGTATAAATGGTGGTCCCATCTTTCTGCCCTCCTGACTCTTCGTTCATCTGCAAAAGATAGGTTAGATAACTACAGAATGTCTTCTAGCCACGCTCCTTTTCCACACTACCTCATTGTCCTATACTGCCAATAGATCTACTTCCCAAAAAGATACTGTCTTCTACACCTTCTTGTTTTGGCCCGGTGAAACTGTGGGCATACAGCCTTTTTTTTGCTCAAGACTGGGCCTTTCAACCCAGTAAAACATGGATGGAATAACACACGAGGATCTCCCCTGGTCTTTTCTGTGATTGCTGTCTGTATCTTCAGGTTCTTACCATAACCCTGCTGTTGTCCTGGATAGCCTTGCTGGCCTGGATATTGCTGCTGTTGTGGTGGATAACCCTGCTGTTGGGGTGGTCCTTGATAGGCATCCTGCTGCTGACCATATTGCGAGTTTCCTGTAAGATGATTGCAAGAAAGCAAAAACTTGTAAAGATACCTACTTTTTTTTTCCTTCTAAGATGCACAGCCAACAACACAAGAACAAAATGAAAATGTAATATTGATTTCAAAAACTGAACAAAACAAAGAAAACTCAAACCAACAGAAGGAATTCAGCCAAACAAACTGCAGTTAAAGCCAATTTTGCAAAGTTGAACTGCAGCACTTTCAGCATCTCTGCCAAACGAGCATTACATTTACTGGAACATCACAGTCATAAGATCATGACTATGCTAAATAAAATAAAAAAAAAGACAATTAAGGACAGCTACAAGAGCACAGACTAGCTACACAAGATCAGCAAGCTATTTCCTAACGGCACTATAAATATACAAAATATATACACACACAAAAAGATATACAACTGAACCAACAAATTTGTTTAAATAAAAACTTCCACTGAGGTAAAAAAAAAAAATCCCTAGAGTGTTTTAGTCATTTTACTGTTGTTAGAAATGGCAAGTTGTGGTTATATATTTTAGGTGTTTGCACGAAATTATTCTGAATGCTTCAGGTTCCCTGCAATTTTTAAGACAGCCAGCAACTAGTATTCTACAAGAGCTTTGCATGGGTATAAGTTGTGTTGTGTAAGAATTTTTGTTCCCGTTGCGGGTGGGGGAGGAAAGGGAATGTATGTGCGTATGTGCGTGAAGGTATATAGATACCTCCTTCGTAGTAATGTTGTGAGGAATCCTCATAAGGCCTATCGTAGCCTTGTTCAGGATACGACGGTTGCTGATAACCGTAATCATTATGACCTACATCAATTCGACAAGAGACAGGAAGAAACGTTAATGGCCCCTGAGTGAAAACCCTAAAAATATTTCATTTCTCAGAAAAATGAAAAAATATTCAACTGGATATACATGAAAAAGAATTTTCAATTGTATTAGCCAAAGACTTATTAATATGATTTCCTTTCATATTGAATTAACATGTGACAGGAAAAAAAATGTTTAATGCAGTAGTTTTAGCAACATCACAGCAAGGGATGGTCTTAACCTTCTGATAATCCTTGTTGGGGGGGGAAAAAAGTACTTTATCTTTCACTCAGAAAAATTTTGAAAGCATTTAGGCCTTTTACATGTAAATAACCTGAATTAAATCAGAATGAACAAAGAAAGCAATTATCATACTTTGTCTAACACCTGTTCTGCTGATCTCCAATTCAAAAGCATATGCTAAAAGCAGTGTGAAATATAACAAATAATGCTCAACAAAGTTATGAACCACAGTCTACATGAAATTTTGCTTTTAAGTGACAGAAAAGTAACATTCTCGAGGCTTTCCCTACAAACAGAATGCCTACAAGTCTGAAGAAAACCTTTCCTCTTACAGTCCAGTCCTGAGTAGGATCATTACAAACCTTCCTTTACAGACACTACGAGCATCTCTGATTAAGAAACCAACATATGCAGTAAGCATCCCACCTGTTATTTTTAGAACAAATATATTTCGTCTTACAGATGACAAAAAAATATCTTATTGCTAACTTAGTCAAGAAAACAAGCCAATATTTTCCTTAAATTTGAAATTAAATTCTACAAATTACATACATTTGGAATAAAAAAGGAAAGGAGAAAACACTTCTAAAAGTTCTGCAACTGTACAGATTCATTGACTGAATCTAATACGAATACATGACCATTAAAACAAGACTTGTACTATATTCACTTTACAATCTATATAAAAGTAATAATGAGGTAATGATAAATTATGAAACTTTAGAAGAGTTCTTAGAGAAGTTATCTGTGCTGCCACAGAGCTGACCATAGTAACATCAAATTGCCCTTTACTACTGTAAATTGCCTGTAACGTGTAGAAGATAAAAGTACCAAAATGAAAGCTTAACAGTTACGTGTTAATGGAACTTGTAAAATAATTCTGTATATGTATCTCCAAAAATAATCTCTTAAAATCAGTTTAACAGAAATTAAAATTCAAACAAGTAACTTCTATCCTTTTATTTGCCATGAGCAGTTGCTTCGGCAATTACACAGCTGTGTTTTGTATATATTTTTAGAACCTTAAATCTACTACATTCCTTGAACTTCAATAAGATACCACTAAGTTGCACACATTGTTATCACAATAGTCATGAGTCAGCATCTTTGTTCTCCCAATCTCTGCTCAGCCTAAAAACAGGTTAATTGCAATTTTTCTAACTTATAAAACAATCCAACAGCCTTCAACATTCTGAATTCCAAGAGGTAGGAGGACAAATTTATGAAATACAAAGTTCTGGTCTTGTCTTGAAAGCACAGGGGGGAACTTAAAAGAGGATCACAGCTACAGCCTCCTCAGGGCAGGGACCATTTTATTTCATTGTAAAAATTAAACTGAAGGCCCATACCATAGCCGCAATAACACATCTGTGCGACTTATATAAAAACTAAACACTAAGTTAAAAAATAGAATATTTACAGAAAAAACCACATCTTTTTAGCAATTTTTTTCACTTCAGTAAAACCTTTAATAAAAGGATATCGCCCCCTCTCATTTATAATAAAGTTATGACTTTTAATTCAACTCAATTATACTATATATGCTAAGGAATCCCTCCATACTTTAGCTAAACCAATTACACAACTTCATTTTGAAATATTAAAACTGTGTTAAAGTTTCAAATGGGAGTACTACAGATTTCATGCTGTCAGTAATTTGCAAAATTAACCAGTCATAGTAACTTAAACTGTAGTAACTTGGAAGATTTTGTAAATGTGAAGTATGATATCCAATTATTATTCTTGCCTCATTCCCTAATGGGCATATGACTACATTAGTATTGGGCAGGTATAGAAAACGGGAAAGTTAACATTTATGAGAGATTACCATCAGGGTAATATTGCTGGTTCATGCCTTCTGGAGGACCTTGTCCACCATGACTGTATTGGTCCCCATAATAGTCTTCCTGGCCTGAGTACTGCTGTGGTGGGCCTGAAAAACCACAACCAGTCAATACGTAAATAACTTGTTTTTTCTGTTATAAAGCCTGCTAATTTCTGATTTTAGCATGAGAAATACTTCTCAAATGTACTCCCCACCCATACTGTTGCATTTCAAACAACATATGCAATCCGGTTTACTTAAAAAAAAAAAGTATCTATCTATATATATATACACACATGCACAGCTTGGCTGTTCTAGGTTGAGCACATACATATCAAACTTCAGTTTTGAGCTCATGTTAAGAATGTGTATAACTGACCAAGGTGTTAAAAATAAAATTTTCCCTTTCCTAAAAGGACTGGAAAAAAAAAGAAAAAAGAAGTAAAATTGTGGAACATTGTTCCTTTTTTTGTATCAGACTAAATTCAAAACAAAGCAGGTACTCTGTTCCTTTTCTGAACCTATCTTTAAATATCGAAACAGAATTCCGCATCAACCTGAGATGCATATTTTTAGATACTTTTTGTCAGAAAGAATTCAAAACAAAATACTTGTCTTCATATTTCATGATGATACCAGTAATCTGTTGCTGCCAGAACCACCCTTAAAAAGATAACAAAAAGAGTCTGCAAACAAAGTCTGTGACACCCAATGATTTGTTCGAAAATAGGTGTAAACAGAAAATGTTTTAAAATAGTTTTAAAATGGTTATTTAAAATCAATATAAAAACACTGAAGTGAAGTCCTACCTTGCTGCGGTGGCCTGTATGGAGGAATCTGTCTCTGACCCATCATATGATTTCCTTGGTTAACTTGGCCCATCATTCCCATAGGTGGCTGCTGCCCCTGGTAATGCTGTCCACCTGTTTGTGCCATGTTGTACTGCTGGGAGGGAGGCTGCTGATGCATCATTGGACCTGTGAAAGGAGAAGTAGCAAATATGCCTTCTGTAACTTGTGGTTTGTGATTAAATCATTCAAAAAGAACACTGTAAAATCAACCTTTAAAAATGGAGAAAAAAATGCTCTATATTTTTAGTGCTCTCAAAAGGATTCATTGTTTCTGGACCTAAGCAACTGCAGGCAATCAATTCTGTAAATAAACTACAAAACAGAATTCAGCCTAAATAACGATGTCTTCTAGAGGCTTCTTCAAGCTACACAGACATTAGTTTACTCATGGACAAATAACTGAAACACTTCTACCATTTTTTGTTTGTTTTAAACAGCATCTGCAATGAAAGTGTAGATGGAAACCTGATGGTGAAACCTGGACAAGCCACAGAAAAGTTATTTGACATGATGAATTCAGAGCACAGTTTTAATACACATGTAGTTGGTTTAATAGTTCAGCAATGAGCCACTTAGCTGTTATCACAAACAAACGATTTTATTTAGCCTATAAAGACAAATCACTTGTTCCAGTGAGTCAGGCAATCCACACAATAGACTTTATGTAGAAAGCACACGAGATACATGGTGTGCCCACCACCGAACAGTCACAAGTAGCCTGTAAGAAAAACCTTCTTTCACACCGAGCTGCATCAAGTTTCTGTGAGCCACAGAAAGAGAGCAGGAGAGATCAAGCACTATCCATGTTTTATCAAATGAGAAAATCTGGTTAAGGCTGAACTTGAAGAAATGCAAACTTCAGTAATGAAAACAGACTGCTAAAGAGCACCCTACTGACACCATACAGCAATGAAAACTATGATTACACCATTTCATTATTTGAGGCTGCAGGTTAGGTTGATATAACTTTCAACAAAGAACAGCTTCCTCATTTTCTCTATAGTACCACTTCAGAATCAATTACAGTATGAGGACGAAAGTTGTGACAAGGAGCCAAACTTCTCAAACAACATATTTTTACTATACATTAATTCAAACTACTTAACACATATTGCATACTTTAGAGCAGTGAAACCCTAAGCTTTTTTGCCTTTTAAAGAATTATAAGCTACAAAGACAACACGGAACTAGTCTCAGTAAAAAAACAAAACAAAAAACAAAACATCAAACTAGTCCCATCCCAGCAGAGAAAGGAATGTATCTTCCAGTTTTCCATATGCTAGCTTTTGCCACTGCATTTAATATTTTTGAATAATGAGGTGCTGGAGCACTAGCAGAAAGTCCTATGCAGAAACTTCCCTACCAGAAAACTACCCAGATACAGTCAATACTGACAATGGATTTATAGAAGGAAAGGAATACACAGACACTTACATCCTGTCTATGTGGGGTTATGAGACAAAGTTAAGCCAAATTAATTAATGGTATGAATTCAAAATGCGTTAGTTAAATCCCATTAAACCCCTGTGTGGAATCTCTCAGTGACAAGTAAAGCGGTCTTAGTTCTGTTAAGCTTCATTTTCCGCTGAAGACAAATATTGGCCACTCTTAAAGTGATCCAGTTATACTTCCTATCCTTCAGCATGTCAGTTTTTATGCCTGATTCTGAAGTAAGAAAAATGGTTCAAATTGAAATACTGTAATTATTTTTCACCTATCAAATATATATTTCATCTTTTGATCTTCTGAACAAGTAGGTAATTTAGATCATTCCATTTCATTGCTCCTGTGTTTGGAGGTACTAAGAGACATTAGGCAGCCTTAAAAAAATAAAAACTTGTTGCCATAATATTCCTAGATCTCAAGAAAGCTTGTTAATTAACAATATTAATATTAGTCACAATACAATGTGATAAAATGTGTTGGGTCCCCATGGTGCAATGTAGAGGGTTTTTGTTTGCTTTTTAAATTAGAACTTCATTAACGCTTTGTAGAGCCACAATGAGAATTCACTACCCTGTATCAGACTGTGTATTGTGTTAATAACAGACTGCCTGGCTTCCTTCCAGTTTGGTTCACATCTCTTGCTTATTAAGATACCACCTAAAAGAACCATGGTTTCTATCCTCTCTCATGCAACAGAACCATTTTACATGGTAGTTTTGAGGGGCAAAGGAACTTTGCATCTGGTTTTTATTTTGAAAAATCAAGCCTACAATAAAGCTGCATTTATTCTTCATGTAATACTTAATATGACATAAAACTAATCTAGAAAACCCCTTCACAAAACTTAAATGAAAGACTTATGATCATCAGTTCATGAACTAAGACTTTTATAGTACATATTTTTTACAGCCCACTTAAAATGCAGCTCTTGAATCTCCAGTCGCATCACAACAAACTACCCTCAGTGGAAGTCAAGATCTCTTCCAGAGCTGGAGATAAGACTTCTCACACAGAAGTTCACAAAACTGTGTGCTGCAAGAAGATGCTCACTGCTTTCAAAAGCTCTTTATTCCATAGAGGACAAAGTATCTGATCTGTACTTCGACCAAAATAAGACCAAGAAAATATCATGTAAGACTACTCCTGCAAATACACAAGTACACAGGCAGACCACTGTCTTCCAAAGAAACTACTTCAACTTTGGTAGTAAAAATGTTCTATTCTCTATATTCAGAAGGTAGTCTTCATATGTCAATGTACTGGAAGCACTCTTGGGATAAAAGTCTGAAGAAAAAGATGCGAAGAATTAATACCATAGGTTGTGTGAGTAGTGCAGGCAATTTGGGCAGTCATTAAACAAGCATCTGAAAAACGCAGAGTGTACACCCAAATCAGTCTTACAGAGTAAGTGAAGGAATAAAGCAAGCAGTCAGGAGGTAAAAACTGAACTACTCATTGTTCGACTAAAACTAGTCTACATTATCAAGTATACACAACATTCTCAATTGCTCGCTTTGAAGCCTTCTACATCTACTAAACAAAAAAAAACAACACCCTGTTCCTGCCCCAGCCAGCCTCTCATAAGGACTCGCACACAAGGAAGAAAAACTCTGTGGATTTAAGTAAAAATGGGCTGGTACCTCATCTTCTGGTAAGTGCAGTGACTCAGTGGCAGTCTCCTGACAAGAAATTCCTTAAGGTAACTGACAACTTAGTCTTCAGACATGTAAGACGAATAGAGAGAGAAGCAGAAATGCAAACTAGAGTGGGTCCCAGGCAGACGTAATGAATTTGAGACTAGAAGTGGACTGAGGATGACAGAGCTGCAGAAAAATTCAAGTGTTTAAAAACGTCTCCTTAGCTTTGTCTCTTCTGCTGAAACTTGAATACTGGTTGTAAATGCTATGAGAGGACAATAATAATTGTTGACATCGTTGAAACTTCTAAGCAGCAGAGAAGTGAGGAACCACATTCACAAGTGAACTGATGGAGCTGTTCTGATTAAAGAGCTATGGGAGCAGCCGGGTATAACCAAAAAGCAACAGTGCAAGGTATTGTTTCTTCAATCTTCAAAAATATCCTGGTTTTGTTGCTAAGAGGTCTATTCTTTAGGCATTTCACAATGTAACCTCAATATCAATAAAACACGTGGATATCCACATCTAGACCGTCAGCAAAGTACACCATGTCAGATTTACCATTGTAAACCTCATCATTGCGACCACTGTTATGCAAATAACAAAATATATACCTAACAATGCAGCAGCCCAGGTGAAGTGCTCTATTTATGAATGTTTTTGAGAGATAGTGAAATAAAGAATGTAACGTTTCACCCCAGTCAGAAACAGCTCTGCACTTCTGTGAAAACTTCACCAAAAAAAAAAATCAGCCTTGAAGCAGATACTTGGAATAGAAAAAGTCTCAGCCTAAAGGGGTCAAAATTTGGCAAAATTAGATTTACCCAATGTGAAAGCTTACTGTGGCCTTAATAGCAGGCAATGGTACCAGCTCTTGTTTTAACTAAAGATTTTGCTCTTATTCTTGAACGTATAATTTGGTTAGATACTGCTTTATTCTTTATTCCCCAAAGCCACTTCAGTACTATTATTTGTTCAGAACAGAAACCATTTAAGTATCTTTCTACCTAATTCCTAAAGAGCAATTTTCAAGTTTGACAAAGTACTGAAAATACAGCAGGGGAATGAGGAACAGCAAAAGAACGCTACTTTGAGACGGTATAATCACTAGTCCTAAATTGTAAGCCAGCCACACAAAGTAAGTTGTTTTCTGTGGAGCAACTTAGTGGATGGCTCCATCACACATATTGCTACATATTTACTGCCAACTCCTGGCAAAGAAGAAATTTCAACTGAGCATGCACAGGACTTTTCTAAAGCATCTTACATCGTCTACAGAATTACTTCATTGTGTAATGCCCAAAATAGAGTCTTGCCAGTTCAGAGAGACCATCAAAAATATTCCATGTGATGCTTTCCTCTAAAATGACCAGGAAGCAAGCCTTGGAAAAACAGGTTCTCCTACAGCATCAGAAGGACAAAGACCTCAACTCCACTTCATACCCTTCACCTAATATATCTGTAAGAGTTCATACATATTGGGGGGAAAAAAAATATTTGCTCTAAACACAGCAGAAGCATTTTCTAAAAAAAATTCTGCAGCGCTGTCTTCTAGCAGGTGGTATTTCCAGACCTAAACAGTAACAGATAAGCTAAAAATAATGCTTGCCAAATTGTAAAGCACACTTATAAGAATCTGCAGTTTATATACAATTTAATCATTTGGTCTGTTGTGACTCTAGTGAAATATTTTAATTCTGCTATGTCCTTGCACTTCAACAAGGACCATATTGTCAACAGGATACATCATCTGTTTATGCTAGGCAAATGCTCTAGATATAAAATTAGGTTTGAATTTTACTACATACACAAGGACATCGCCTGAAAACAGCAGGGAGTAGCAGATTTCTTCCTGGAACCAAATTTTATTTCTTTAAGATTAACAGACATTCCACTCTAAAACAGCATGCAGCAAAGAACAAAGATTAATTAGGTATAAAAATCTGAGGGCTACATGACTTCACTGTTTAGTCTTTTGGGTAAACTGAAAAAAACAGATTTATTTTATCAACTAGGGCAATAATAACACTTAGACAGAAGTGTAAAGTCTGAGAAAGATAAACAGCAGTTCAAACTTGTAACTGATGAAAGCAGATCCATTCCCAGATTCTCACACAATACTTGAATACAGTTAAATACCTGCAAATCAGTAAGAAGTCAGTGACACATGGGGAAAAAAAAAAGAGATGCAGAGTTTTACAAACATGGGTACAAATGCATTTAGAGAAGGAAACCTACAAGAAAAGACAGGTGGTCTTTTAACCTCACTTACCTTGGTTTGGTTGCATGTTCATGTTTGGTCTGGGACCATAGTTGCCCATTGGCTGTCCCTGGCTCATAGTCATCTGATTCTGCACTGGCATACTCTGTGAGGATGGCACCGAGTGATTATAGCCGCCCATTGACCCATGGCTATTTGAAGGCATGTTCATAGAACTGTTTGTCATATTGAGTTGGTTAGGTCCAGGTCCTTGCATAGGCATATGGTTAGGTCCTTCAGAAAGAAAAAGAGGGAAAAAGGTTCCACACGAAGGATCATAAAACAAGGAAATACAGTCCTGCTAATCACAAAGCTAAATAAAAGTAATTTAACATAATTCCTTTAAAACAATAACAGTTTTCTCATGATTTCCCAAATTAAAATAAAAATAATGGCTAACAAAGTTCAGCTCTGCCATGCAATACGTTTTCTTTTGTTGAGCAGCTCAATCTACTAAAACAAAGACGTAAATTATCACATAGCTCATCTTATACCTGTAATACATGCAAAACTAGTAGTCTTAGTACTCCTACAACTCACCCTGGATTTCAACCTGAACTGTAGGACATCAATGTAAAAAGTCAGCTTGGTAGCTCTATCACAGTTATATAAGTGTTACAATATCTGTAACATTTCTCTTTATTTAAACAAACCACACTAGACGCTTTTCTGAAAGTAATAGGTAATATTTTTTTCAGAAGTCAGGTAGTATTAACGCTGATAAAGTACAAATACATGTAGAACAAAAATGGCTGAAGGTATATTTACCATTGTTTGAGCATTTAATCTATAGCCAATATTCCACAACAGCATTTACAGATTACTGGGATGAGACATAACAATTGCAAGGACAGCCATCAAATTATCAGCTCACCTCTCATGCTTGCAAAGATGCAAAGGAAGAGCAACCTCTTCATATACCCATCAGGCCGGCTACATCTACTCGCCCTTTATTTTCCCCCTTTCTGACAACACAGGTTGGAATTGGATTGTTCTCTGCATTAAATCTATCCTCAATGGGTATTTTTAAAAGTATAAAAACTGCAACACCATCTGATCAGTTTACTCATTCCTCTAGCTGGGATAAGTGAGCAGCAACTAAGGGGTACAGTTAGTAAGAGGTGTGACTGGATATAAATATGACCAGTGAAAAAAGTAAACTAAATGCATGACGAGCACTACATGAAAAGTTTATGAAGATATGTACCATCAGAGCATGTGACAGAGTAGGTCAAGTGTAAACAGGGCAAGTGCTGATATACAGAATTCACCAAGAAGATGCCACTGTTGCCAAACGTACCACAGGTTTTTCTTCTTAAGCCACAAAACCCCTAAGAAATACAGAAAACTTAAAAGAACCTAAAACAAACTACGCCAATAGAATTGTAGGAGGACACCGTTTTCATTACATATCTCCCCATTAAAAAAAAAAAATCTCCCTTCAGATATAAACAGCTCCCGAGTTGTCTTGACTAAAGATATAACTGCACTAATCTAGGAGAGAATGAAGGCAAAAATAAGGACTTAAGAGTTGTACACAAGGTCACAGAGGCAGTACCATCTCACCCACAAAGAAAAAGATGCAGAAGAAAAAAAATAGGAACATAGCTACTAAATGCCAATGTGAAGAAACAGAGAATGCATTTAGGAATGTCTATCCTCTTGCCCTTTCCAAGAAAACTTACTGAAATGAACACATAAGCTTATTTTATCAAGAAAAGCAAAAAAACTAAGACGTATCATACACACAGTTCACTGTTCCTGCAAAACAAGGTGAGTAGAGATTGCTGAATTGTACAAAGGCAGATCCACCACAAACACATTAAAAAATAACTCAGTGTATAAGATTATGACCACAACAAAGAACTACAGATGCCTACATGGTCCCCTCTTCAACACTGCCTAACTCTGTAATAGTGAGAACACGAAGTCAGTTTAATTCTGAAAACGTGAGTTTATCTCTAACCATCAGATGAATCATTAATATGGTAAAGTAAAGCTAAGGTGAATAAAAGCTCCAGACTGCAGTGCCAAGCAACTATTGATAAGACTGCTAGGAGACTACATTCTTAACTTCTTTCCTAAGGAAAGAAACACACAGGGTTAGCAACAAGAAGTCGGGGCCTGGAATTAGTTTTGTTCCTTTTTGTTTAAAAGAAGAAATTGTCAATAATAGATTTCATAGAGTTAGCCAAACATAGAGTTGAGTATGTTTTTAAACACTGGTAATGTAAGAAGCAAAACGGAAAGGCAAAAATCATTGCAAGAGAGAAGCTGAAAAAACCAAAACACTTTCTTTAAAAGGCTGGTATATACATCAAATCTCAGTTGTACCAAAACAGGAGAATGCACTCTTAAGAAAGAGCTGGCACATGAAATGTCAGGGATGTGGCCAGAATCACGCTGCATGCTAGTGAGAAGCTAGAATATAAGGACAGAGGAAAAGCTAAGACTGTAGTATCAAAAAAACCCTGCAAATGAAAAATAGTAAGAACACAAATAAATTTTTTTATAGTTTGCCAAAATAATTCACGGGGTTCTCCGGCACATAAGGACAACCGCTCATTTTTTTATTTCTTTCAAATGAATAAATGAAATGGGAAGAAGAGAATATGAATGAATGAATATGAGGTATATATCTGCCATTATAGTAACTGCTTTAAATGCTATACTAATTAGATTGTGTGTTATAATAAAGTTAATGGTATAAGTATCTGTCCTGACTATAATCAGAAGTCGTTTTTCCTCTTAACCACTTATGGACAGTATTTTAGCTCTTGAAAAGCTAAAAGCCAGCCTAAGTGCATTTGAGACTACATTTGCAGGAAGGAAAGAAGACTCTGTGAGACCTTGATGGTAACACAGAAGCACCTGTTATTCAGGAAGATCACCTACCAGTGCCAGAGCAAAGGTCAGAGAACCCTACAGCTCATCTTGCCTTTCAACTTTCTACATATGATAAACTCAAGAAATCAGGAAGACAACTTGTCACCAGCACAACCGACTTCATCTCCTTCAAATCCAGATCACCCCTACTTTGTGTCACACAAACTCTCAATGTCTCAATCATCAGACAGCAATTTTTTTCAGGTAAAAGCTACAATCTGTCATGGGTACAGGTAACACTCAATTCCACCATAGGCTGAAAAAGTTATGACTGTCTTCACTAGTAAGAGGATACAGACACTCACTCGTTAAGGTATGCAATTAAGGGCCTCAGCAGCACTTCAGGTCCTTCATGCACCAGAACACAGGTATGAGAAAGATCATCCTTTGCCCTTTAGGTACCGCAACAAGTGTACAGCAGAACTTTGAACGATCTCATGCCCTAACCATTACTAGGCATCACTTTTAATCCTCCCATCAACCCTTCCAAGCATATTCAGGCCTGTGGAATCCCATGCTCAGATAAGGCTTTCCAGAAACCCTTAGCTAGTATTTTTAAGAGCCTGCATTTTATTTCTTCTAGGCTGGTCAACTTATGGCTATCGATCCTGGAGTCAGTTTGCACCTTATTTTGCACCTTTATTTGATTTCAACAAATTATTTTCAGATATTTAAGGTTTTATACTTGGCTTCTATCGTAAAGTGTCTAAGTTCAGTCTAAATGTCCAATAAAAAAAGCAAATGCATACACTGCAGAAATGATGACAAATACATGTCTATGAAATATACATATACAGGCAAACTAGAAAACACATAAAAAATAATATATTATATTATATCCGCTGATAGCTGATGATTCCATTCCCCCTTCTCCAATGTCTAACTATGAAATGATTTTAGCATGCCTTTCTGATATTAGAGATGCCCTTATCCTAAGCTTTTTATCTTCACATCCTCAGAGACAACCTTAAACTGAAAAGGGCAGGAACAGACATTCAATAAAGGGCATATGTTGGAACAAAGGCTAAATTAAAGCTTAGTTGGAAACCGTATTTAAGTGTCTGTCTAGGTGAATACCAAAACAAACCTATTTACCTTTCACATATTTCCATAAGAGCTCTTTTCTTATTCTATCTAATTACAAAATATGTATGTTTAAGGAGTGACTTCTCTCCCCCGTGGCTCTGCAGTGAAGTCATTATGCTCACATTGTGACTTGGTAATCCTTCTCCTTGGAAAAGATCATTATAATAACAATAATATGATTACACTAGAGGGTCAAAGAGACTGATTTGTGAGAGGCAATGCTATTCTCCATGGGAGATGATGGATCTTAGATGGATAGAGGACTCCATAACCAGAATATCTCTGCCCTACTTAGGGAGCAGTATGTATTGCTGTTTCCAATTCCAAATGCAGACCATGACCAACATCTATGATGAAACTAACTTCTCCAGATCTTTTATTACACTTCTTACACACGGCTTCTGGAGGTTATCCAGCTACTCTTCTCAGTAAAGCTGTCACTAACACAATCAGGTCCATTTTATCAAGATTTGCATAGTAATTAGAAACTGCAGCAAACACTCTATCTTTTACGTCACAATAAATTTTGCATACTTATTTACTGTGTTTGCTATCGTGGAGCTTATCCTTGTGACCACCAAGAGATGAATTTTCAAAGATCCTTTGACAGCGGTTTCCTTTCTTGGAAGCACCAATACCTTGAAGAGCTTTTGTACGAAAAGTTCCTCCATACAAAAAAAATGAAGGAGTCCTGAACAAAAGCAATCCTGGGAATGCAATTTCAAGCTGAAAGTCAATTCACATGAAATAGGCAGCACGACTTTATGAGTGCAAATTCTGGAAAACAGCCTCTACATAAAGAAGCAAGCTCATCCAGGGCCTACTCCAATCTGATCTGACTGCTAAAGGGAATAGTTACCCCAAAGCCAGTACTGGTAGATACAATGTGGAATTTTATCATCTTGTTTCACTGCTTTGTTTCTGACTTCCCAAGCACTCTTCTTTTTATTACAAAACAGGCTGGCATAAAAACTGACTTTAAATTTACACCTAGAACAATAATCTTGAGGCCATTTCTTTACAAATCCCTTATGATCCAACATATCTTCAATAATAAAAACCACAGGATTAGTGGAAGCTGGGTGACGTTCTGTATAAAAGCAATTGTTTTTTAACATCTACCTACCTTCAAACACCCTCTTTAAGATGTATCTATTTTATTATTATCTAATTATTTAACTACAGTGATTTCCAATTATCTTTTTATGGAAGGATTTGTGTTCACTCAGCCACAGGCCAATACCTTTCCCCAATAAGCCTTCTAAAGCCAGCTGTACTGCATGGTTTCAAACAGACTAAATTTAGCCAGTTCTGTTCATCAGAGGAATGCTGTGTGTCAGCTACATCAAAGCCCAAGGGCAGCCTGATAAACACTGAATACAGGTCACGTAGCTCTGTAGCTAACAAACTCTAAGAGAGCTTGTACTCGGGGGCATTCAAAGCAGTTTTGTCATCAACAATCTAGTATCCCTTGAGCCCCCATGTCGTTCCAGTTGCCAGGCAACGCTGGTGTTAATGTCTTAGAGGAGAAAAACTTACCAGGCATCTGGCCGTTCATCTGGTTCTGCATGTGTGGTGCAGGAGGGCCCCCACCTACCATACCATCTGAAGACATGTTGTGCGAGCGCGGAGGTGGGGGAGGGCCGCTCTGATTCATCCCTCCCGGACCCATAGGCATATTCTGTGTGGGTGGCTGAAAGGAGACAGTTTAGTCAAACACAAGAAGCAGTTAGTCTGACAAATATATTATATGTACATATGGTACAGCAGTTGCCTATGTTGTTCAGCAGGGTATGAAAGAAAGCTCTGAAACACATTTCTTGCCCTTTCTGATATTAATTTCAGCAAAACATTTAATATTTCAATCAATTTTACAGGAAGCATTACATGCAGACAACACTACAGCACCTTTAAGCACTGCTTTAAAATGGAAAAATTACAAATCAATGCCTCATTAATAAATTATATCTGAACAGTTTAGGATTGCTAGAGTCACTCCCTCCCTCTACCCCCACAAAGCTCTCCTTCAAAGCAATATTTGGTGAACAGAAACATAACTCTTCCATTACAATTCTCTCACATCAACGATTTGTTGCTGTTAACAGACCTTGCACCAGGATGAAACAGGTACAACAAGAGATGAAAGCCTCTGAATGCTCATAGAGTAGCAAAAATTTGCACCTGGGTGTGGTAAAGCATTTGCTATCTCTTCCCTGCTCTCTCTAGAAGTGCTGAAGGCCTGGTTCATAACTCCATGCCAAACACCCCCTACAGACTGGAAGCACATTAGTGCTGGCCTCCAAAGGTCCAGAGACAGCTGCCTAGAAAGGATGTTTTTGGCAAATTTCCTAATGAAATTGTGAGGAAAATAACTGAATAACCTTGAGAGTTCAAAGAGGGAGAGCAAGAAAAACAGTAAGTACAAGGGGGAATCTACCATTAGGTTCTATCACGGCAAGGAACGGAGACATAGAAACTGCTAGTAGCCAGCTTTGTTTTCCTAATAAAAACACCCATGAGACTGTAGGATCCTCCTCACGTATCTTACCCAAATGCTTTCAGGGGAATAAAAATTACCTCTGTGAGAGCGAATGCCTGGGTCTTTGGCTTTTGAAGACCCTCTCTAAAAGGCTGTAACTATTCATTCAAGACCGTCCCCATTAGGCAAATGTGTGTATTTTTCAACATTTCTCTTCACAGAAAGAACAACAGGAGTGATGAATAAGTATCCACCCAATCCCTGTAGATACAATACAGTAGAAAAGAATAACGCTCCCCAAATGAGCATAACACAGGACCCCTTTTTAGACTTGGAGATGGCAACAACAGGCCATACAGAGATGCACGCATGTATTCACCTCTCACTGGGAAGGGGGGGAATGGTATTAATTTTTTTTCAAAATTTCTTAGAATACCTCAAAAGCAGGTATTATTTTCCCTGCAATATTTTGAAAAGTTTGGCCAGAAATTAATGAAATATTTTTTTAAAGCAGGAGGAAGGAGATGAAGGAAAATGGTTTTAAATGAAAAATGGTTTTAAATTGGAAGGGGGAAGATTTAGATTAGACATTAGGAAGAAATTCTTCACAATCAGTGTTGCAAGACACTGGCACAGGTTGCCCAGGAAAGTTGTGGATGACCCCTCCCTGGAAGTGTTCAAGGCCAGGCTGGATGGTGGGAAGTGCCCCTGCCCATGGAACTGGATGGGCTTTAAGGTCCCTTCCAATCCAAACCATTTTATGATTTTATGAAAATGCAAGCAAGGAGACTTCTTGCATTCCGCATTATCCTATAGCAAAAACAGGAGAAGGTAGAAAAGGTGAAAGACAGCTCTGCTCTCTGAACTGTGTGAGTGAAATGCTACTCCATTTTGCCTGACATTCCTATTTTTCGGAATACCAGCAAAACTAACACGCTTGGTACCACCACGTGAGCAGCTACATCTCAGAGCCTAACAACAGCCTCAGTTCAGCAAAGAGAGCAGAACCAAAAACCATCCAAGTTGAAATATTTTCAGAATTAAAATTAAACTTCTTGGATTCCAAGCAGAAGTCATTAGTAAATCCAATGTTCACACAAAGTGCTTATAACGAAAAATACTATAAAGTACTAAAAAAATATTAAATCATACCTAGGGGTCTTAGCTGTCTTGCAGGTGTTCTTGTACAAAGATAGGCATGTCCTTATGCATGGAAAGATGGACAAAAAAACCTTCAAAGTTTATTTGAAACAAAACTATATACTCCAACTCTGATATTTATTCTGGAAGTTTTCAAAACAACTGTTGTTTAACATTAGGAGAAACACCGCAGCGACCAAGAAACAGCATTGCAAACATTCAAGGACAGGAAAAGAAGTATTAAGGATTTTAAAAATCCCATTAGATACAAAAACCTGCAAGAGACTTCATAAACCACAGGGAATCAAGAGAACTGAGAGAGTAATTAAAAACACCCAACAACGTACTACCAGAAAATAATTTAGCCAAGAGAAGCTTCTGGATATGGAAATAGCCCAAAGACTTGTGTGAACCCATTTCAGATGCCTGTGCAAGAAAAAGGTCCAAGCTGCTACAAAATGCAATCTTTCATTAAAATAAAACTACCCTACAAGATAACTCAAAGGTAGGCAGACACTGTACCTCCTTTTGTAAAAAGCTAGTAGGACCAATTCTAGGAATCATAAATCTCTAAGTCTCATTCCCAAGCTACAGGTAAATTGGTAAAAATAATTAAGAGTATTATAAAGCCCCAAGGATGATAAAAATAAAGAATAGTTAGTAAAGTGTCAATATAGGGAAGTCTATCTTCCTAATCTATTAGAAATTTTCAAATATATAAATTAAACCACTCAGCTACATATATAAATGAAAACTCAATATTTAAGTTTTTGACAAAGCCATTTGGAAAAATGCCTTGTCCAGGGTTATATACTTTCACTGATCAGAAGCTGCCCAAAAGATAGAAATAAGCAATAAACTTACATTATGTTCAAAGAATAAACAAATATATAGAGGTCCCGTGAAAATATTTGTTGGTAAATGTCAACATTTAAAGATGTTGCAACATTAATTACTGAAACGGTGCCAGGTGAAATTCAACATGAATAAATATCTGGCTTAATTCTGAAACACTCATTCTTCAGAAAGAAGAAACTCCTATTGCAACTAATCCATTAAAAAAAAAAGAATTGACCACTACCCAGACCATTTGGTGGGAAAAAATACTTCAAAAATAATCCATAAAAACTATTCAAAATATTTATTTTCACTTTCTGATTACCTGCAGTACCTGTTATATCAAAAGTGAAGTACAACATACAAGAAAAAAAAAAGGCCATGGCATTTATGATCATGATATATGTTTGATTGGAGAAAAGCAAGCACCAAAAGATACCATAAAAGCAGAAGGATTCCAAAGACAAGTGAACAGTGATTGAAGACTTTGAATATCATCTAAAACAAGTCAAAAAGGACATCTTTTTTAAAAATATTTTCTTTTTTTCACATCAAAAGGAAATAACATAAGAGGACATGACGGAAATACAAAGTAATATAAAATACAAAAAGTAGATAATCCAATTTATGCCGTAGCAACACAGAAAATCCCAGGAGAATGGTCAATAAACTGAGGAATAACACTAAACATACAAGACACCATATAAATCACATAAACCTCAGGAATTCATCAACTCAAGACACTAGAACAAAGTTTAAATAAGATTCAGAGATAATTACACAGACATATGCAATCAAAACAGTTATATAGGATATTTTAAAAGTGCATTATAAGCCTTCACGTCAGAGTCATAAACCAATCACTACCTGATAGTAATTAAAAAGAAAAGTGTCCTGCAGATACAATTATTCCCCAGCAAAATTCCTCCAGAGTATCTTCCTATTGGCCACAGCCAGAAGAAAACAAGAAAAAATTGTTTTAAAATGGCAACTTCCCTATTTCTATCAAAGCTGATCCAGGCTTTTACAGGTGATAAACTTCTTTTAGATCATCTTTAATTAAAAAAAACATCATCACTATCACTCCTCCCAAAAAAAACCTCTAACATGCAAAACCTGGGTCATTTAACCTTTTCTGTTCTTTACAGAAGTTGTGAAGTAATATGCACTACACGATAAAGGTCTTTTAAAATACAAAATGACCACACAGTATTCAACAACAAATACCAAGAAAATAAAGAAACCGTCCACTCATTGTGAAAAGAAAGTTACTCAACGTGAACCCTGCACATTCAGTCTAGATATGAAGGGTGAAATGACATTCAAATGTACTTAGGTTAACTGAATCAAAGAAAAGGCTTCTTCCCTCTTTCTGCTGGATGAGAGACAGAAAGGAATGGAAATTAAAGTCACTGCTGATTTTATTCCAGCTGTGAAGCAGAAAATGTTAAATATTTTGCCATCAGTAAAAAGTAAATTAAAGAATTATAAGTAAGATGTTAGACATAGCTTCACTTCCTAAACACTGATTTTTGGCTCATTTCCCTGAACACAAAGATTACAATTTATAGCCACATTGAGCATTTAAAATTTATCAGAGCATGAAAAAAATAAATTATAAGCTATTTTGTCCAACTCTGAAAACCTGAACTGGAAAAAAAGACTGCAACTATAACTAAAAGAAACAGACAAGAAAAATACCTATTAAATTTTAAATGACAACTTTCAGCAAACAGAATCATACTAAACCCGAAAGTTACTTGAAAACATACACTTAAAACAATACCCAAACTGCAATTTTTAGAGGATGTTCTTTTAAATAATAAATTGGATCAAACGCAAGACAGTAAACAATAAACGCTGCTGTAGTAAAATTGTACACCTGGAACTTTCATCTATTCTCTACCCTACTTTATACTATCAGATTTTTCTTACCAACAACAGCAGATTGAAAGATTTGTTCATGGAACGTTTATTGTTACAAAAACTGAGACAGAATAGCAACTCAGTCGACAAGAAAATGTAAAAGACATAATCAATACAAGTAGCAATAGATATTTGAAGTACACTATCAAAGATAGGATTTAAAAGCTATATGAAACACAAAAATAAAAACCTTCTAATCTTTCTAAGAGAAGCTCTAAATCAGAATTTAATCAACCACGTTTGTTTTCAGTTCTTCAACACCATTTTCTGCAAAGCAAAATATCCCATCCCTGGAGACACCCTGCCTTGCCAACATCACAGCACCTGTCCCAGTCCCAGAGAACAGTACTCTGCTGATAGGCGGTGATGGCACCTGCAGAGTACTTACTGAGGTGTCAGACTGGGAAATAAGATCATAAAAGAATACATTTCTGAGATTTGAAAGAGGTGAGATTTATTTAATTGGGTCTCAACTCTTCTACAAGGTACAGGATATTTCACTATTTGTGCTCTCACTGTTGGAGTAGCAGTTGTGACACTAGCAGTAAGAAATTCTAAAATTAGAATGAACCAGCTTCTGGGTCTCAATTTACAACAGTATCTTAAATCAGATAAACTCTGTCTTTGTATCTGAACACAATGTTAAAATACTGCACCATGTAATACTTAAACACTTTAAGGAGGAAACCGGAATCTTTGTTTCAAATAGCCTATGCCACTGTAAAAAATTTCACTGTACTAATATTCTTCAGCATCATTTTAACAACAAGAAAGTTTAAGTCTAAAATACTTCATGTCCACATAGCAACAGCTCTTCTGATACTTTAGAAGTAATCATACAAAATTCTTATCTTTTCATACTAACTAGAAGTTTTTTTAAATCAAAAGTTAAATAATCTGGTACAAAATCAGATGGTTTTATTTTAAGTGACTAGGAATAAGGTAACTGCGGACATTAACTTAGGGAATACTGAGCTATAGAAACTAGGCAACATGAAAAGTATTCTAATTCCCCCATAAAATGCAGTTCTTATCTGTCCTCAAAAGCAGAAGTTTTCTGCTCCATGTTTACCTCCTGTTTCTTTTAATTTTAAGATGGTTTAATGTGTGGTCCAATATTTACAGGTTTTGCTTGCATTTAGTAATCTAAGAGAAAAATTCCACTTCTATTTCAGCTAGAAGGCCTTATGTAAACTCAATTAAAGCAGAAAGATTCCTGCAGAACCCTCAAAGCATTTAATCAGGGAACAGCAAAACCATACAGGCTAAAGGAGTCAGCATCTATGGTACCAGACTGCCTGGTACAGCTCTCAAACTGCCTAGGGTTGAAATAGTTATTTATTGTGCAGATACTGTACTACAGAGAAACAAATCACAACCTCAAGTATTAAATAATTACATTTCAGAACACACTCACATTCAAATTGGCTGTTATTTCTACCAATTTCTAAATCAGCCACAGAAGTTGGTAGGCAATATAAGTAGTTTCTTGTGTACAGTGCACTAGCTCCCCATGTGGACACACCTGATTAGCAATACATGCAAAGTAGTTCACAGAAGTCAGAGTGATTCTATTAAAGTGGAGTACACTACTGGTCTATGAATTCACACCTAACATGCTAACAACAAATTCCCATGTTCTGATTTGATTTTTAGTGGAATTGCTGGCTTAAGAAGCTCCCTCCAACTGCTCTCCATTTCCACCCTTTTGGTGGCACCAACAGAACCATTTACATAGCCCTGCTGTTAATCTGAACTAATCCAGAATGAAAATATCACCCTGTTCACCTAATTAATCTGGGCTAATTCTTCGAACTGGTTCACCACACAACAACTTTAAAACAGCACACAGTAGAACTGCAGCTGATGAGAGTACAGCTCCGGTTAGGTCAACATTACCATTCCCATCAACAGGAAATCTTGTCAAACAACAGCCAAACCTCTTTTTAACAGCCCCCGGGGCAAAACAAACAACTTGGAAAAGCAATTTCTATTACATAACCATGGTGTATGTGGATAAACTAAGGATCCACGATCTGAAATCTTTTAGAAATGCAGTACACCCAATTCTCCATTGCTAAAGTTGGATGACACTACTGGCCCCAAAAAGATGTAGATTAACACAAGGACTGTTGTCAAAGAGATTCAACAAATAGTCTATGGGAGAAACAACCCACAAACTGAAATAATAGCAAATTTGACTGGTTTGCCTTTAATTCTTCTAAAAAGCTTGTACTAGTGATAAGATTCCCTTCCCATCATGAGTTTTTCAGTTTTCTCATGTAAGCAATAGATGTTTTCTTTCATGACACACGCACACTGAGTAGCTATTTCTAAAACTGTTTTCTTTTAGTTAATATCACATAATCACATTTTTACATACAATGAACAATGTATGTAAGCAATCAGGGTTCACTGAGAGGTTGGAAGTCAAATAGCATGCAAAGCCTCAGAGAAAGAAAATGGATATGGATGATCACACGCTGGCCTTGCTGCAAAGACAACTAATACAGATACACTAGACCTCTCTGTAAGCACTTACACAGATCATAATACACTGCTTTTCATTATTGCAGTCATGTCTAAGAACTAGGCTACTGACAGCAATAAAGAATTAAATCTCATCTCTACAGACCCGTAATACTGTACAACTTCACGAAAAGCCTTATCTACCATTTTGTTCAAAGTGCTGAGTCTCTGATGTAATTCACACAGTGGAAACACTGAATTCATACAACCATGAATTCATACAACATTCATACAACTACATGAACCTAAATGTCCCACATTTCCTATTCTTTAATGACAAAGCCTAACTATCTGGGTGCTAGAGACTATTAGCAAAGGCAGTTTGGTTTATCCCATGTACTTCTTGCTCACAAAATACAGGAAATTTTTGCTACACAGCAAACAGAGTATGAAGACATGAAGGAAGGAACAATTTCAGAAATCATGTTCTTCAAGGACAACGCGAGCACAAATAGATCAGCTTTTATAAGTTTTGGATTTGCACTCGATAATTTCTAGCAAGATAGCTCGATAACTCGATAGCTTCCAGTAAGAGAACAGGAAGGAATGTGAAGCTTAATTTCTTTTACCCATCCCAACTACAATGGCTCTACTTGCCTCTCGTTTGAAGAGCAGCTGCAAAGTTCTTTGGAGAGTACTCAAATAATTTGGTAGCTATGAATGCAACATCCTTCCTCCCTTTCTCAAAAAATCTGCTACCTAATGTTTCTCTCTTAAAAAAATCTTTAGAAATTATTGTTTTTTGAAAATTGTTTTAACAAATATTTAATCAAAGCAATTATTCTTCAAAATCCAATCTCCACTTCTGACAAATAGCTTTCCTGCCTCTTGACAGGCAACATTCAACCTTTCTTTTGCTCTGTTCTCCATTAATTCAGTTTACAAATAGTTGAACTGGAACTTGGCATGGACTTGCGTTCCAAAAGGCTAATGCAGAATCATACACCATAGTGCTCTGTGTATCTTCATTAAAAATTATTTAATCAACACACAAACATTCAATACACACAGAGTTAAGCCAGAAGTTTAAAGACCGATGCCAGCTGTGATCAGCAGGAAAGCAGATACCACGAACAGACTTTCTCCTGTACTACCACAAATATGAGAATTTCCAAGCATTTAGTACATAATTGGACAAGAATTTTATTAATTTAGGATTCCTCTCATGTTCAGTAACAGGAGTTCTATTGCCAAATTTTATTTTAAGCTATTAAAACTGAGACATATTACTCTTTTCTAGATGCCATCTTGCTTTTTTCAAGAAAAACAGTAGCAAGATAATTCAATTAACATATATAATTTACACAATTCTTATGTGCAAAATGAAGGCTACTAAAAAAAGCAGAGTACACTGTTCAGTTTCTAAGACTCTCATTTGTTTCCGCAAACTAATCACATCACAAGTACATTAAAAACCCTAGACTGAGCACCAGCACTCTGAAAAATATTCCCGTATTGAAGATGAGACTTTCCACTGAGGAAAACCATTCTTACACTGACGACTCCTATTTAGGCATCCAAAATCCACAGCTTAAAAAAAAAGAGACAACAAAACAAATAAAACCCCATCTTCCAGTAAGGAACTTGAGGAAAAGTTCTAGTAAAGTGCTAGTAATAATGTTTAATGGTTTCTTGGGAAGTAACCAGCCATTCAATGTTGATGTTGGGTGGTTATAAAAAGCAATCACCATTTTATATGGAAGTGTTTTGTAACTAAAATGGCATGGGTGCCACCCTAATCTGTGTGACAAGTTTGGGGACAGCATATACTAAAAGGATTTCACAAGTCCTTCAAAAAGTTTTGAGAGAAGTATCTCAAGCAAGAGAAAAGAATCCCTTTTTAATTAATGAGTTTATTAATAAACTTTCCAATATTCTGA
Source organism: Dromococcyx pavoninus (assembly GCA_033558185.1). Taxonomy (NCBI): domain Eukaryota; kingdom Metazoa; phylum Chordata; class Aves; order Cuculiformes; family Neomorphidae; genus Dromococcyx; species Dromococcyx pavoninus. The sequence continues at coordinate 5,574,607 of JAUMJL010000002.1, read as the reverse complement.
AATTAAGAAAAAATTCAATAAAATGTACACATTTTTCTACAACTCAGACTCAATGAGTTTTCTTGGAAGTCACTTCACATACAGAGTTGGGCTTGCTACTGGAAGAAACCAGAATTTTCATTATAAAGAAAACTCATATGCTATAGAAGTGAGTAATAATCGTAAGGATTTATTTTTATCATCTTCTTGAAATACACATTGAAGACAAGCACTCTGCAGGCTGACAGAAGGCCAGCTGCATTACCTAAGAAAAGCAAAAAAAAAAATCACTTTTTTTGTGTTTAAAAAAAACCAAAACAAATGCTACCAGTCAAATAATTCCTGCAGAATTTGCCTGTTATAAAACTAATGCTAAAATGAAAAGGCTGAATCCCAGGACAAACGTTCCCCTTTAATTTTCCCAATAAAGTGATGGTCATGGATTGCTTTCTTACAAATAACAGGCAAAATGAAGACATACAGGGGAGGGAAAATGTCCAAGTGGAAACATTTGCTTTTCTTTTTTTTTTTATTCAATAGTTTGTAATGACTTTTTAACGCCACTAAAACATTCTCTCAAGAAAACAAAAAATAAATAAATGGATGCTTTTACTGCAGTCTGAGATTTAATGTGTTTCGAAACACACACGCACAGTACTTCATTACTATTTTTGGAGTTTCTCTTGGAAGTCCCAGTAACAAACTTTAATTGCATCTTTGCTCTCCACAATTCAAGGAGACTAATATTTCACTGTTGCCTCCCTCACAAGCATCAACAATGAAAATCACAAGCATGCCAGAGTATTGTGTTCCTCACCATACAAGTCCTTCTTGGGATCTAGCTTATCCCATATGGTAGTGGTAAATAAGACTTTTGACAGCAGTCAGAGAAAGAGAATACCTGTCGTAACTTAGAAAGAGGCAGCAAAAAGTTGCATCAACTTCACATACGGACTTAGCGGTCAACACTCTCATCCAGCTGGAAAGACATTCAAACACAGCCCTGCCTTTAACAATGCTGCTGTTCACACTGCTGAGAATAGTTTGGTTGACTTGAGGAGATTAATCTCACATTTCTGTCTTCTGATATGAAGGGAGGTCTTTTCCACAAAACTCATAATTTAACACCCCTCTGCACTCACCAGAATGGATGTGGTAACCCAGACAGAGCTCCCATGAAAACATGCAGCTATCCAGGTCTCAGGATGCAGAGAGCACCAGAGCCTTTCATTGCTAACAGACAGCAGTAGTGAAAAGAGCTGTGTAAGATGCGACTAAGTGGATGATCTGCTCAGCCTGGTGGCAAAGCTATGAGAGGAAGTAGAAAGGTTAACGAGCATCAGGAAGTCTGAGGAAGAGAGACTGGTAGAGCCATGCTCTGCCCTCCCAGAGACAGAAACGGCCAACAGAAGAAAGCCAAGGATCAAGGGGATCCTGCATCCTTCCCTCACTAGGCAGAAGGAAGTAGCTCAAAGGAGACAAGTCCACAACTGGGGAGGTAGGCAAACCCCCCTAGTTGACCACCTCACCTTCCCAGGCACAACAGGTATGAGATTCTGAAGCTGGAAGGTCAGTCAACGGATGATATTGATGAAGGGCTTTGTCTCATGTCACTGCCACAATCTGAGGTTTTCAATAAAGGAACAACACTACGCTTGCTAGTGTCAGATGGGATTCACCTCTCAAACGTAATTTTTACTTTTTTATATATATGGGAAACTACAGCAATAGTAGTATCGTGAAGTTCATGTATCTTACTAATAAAACCAGCAGATGTTTACACACACAGTATCTTGCTCCATATTTAACTGTTGCCACCCACAGCCTCTGCAAATAGCAAGACTGTTTGACAGCTCACACAGAAGTATGGTGAACAGAAACATAATACTTGCAAGTCAACTTGAACCTCATCAGTTCTTAGATGGAAAGATAAAAAGTGAGTCTGACAGTTTACCTTGCATTGAGAAAAAAAAAAGTAGCTCACATGTTCCCAAATTATCCTGGCTAAAATTTCTTGAGAAGACAGAAAGAATTTAAAGAATATTTTTCTAAAAACCCCAACAAAAAGTCATTTTACTTGGTTATGGTACCACATTTCATGCAAATCTTCAACGATTTGACTTGGTAGGTCAGAGCATCTACACTTAGGTAATAATGAACACGCAAATTTCATTTTGTACTTTAGTTTGAAAGAAAAAAGAAAAACAGAAGCTACATTTTTGTTCCCCTCCTCAGACGTGCAAAGGGGACTGCCCACCCAAGCAAAAAACACACTATACTATTTTCTAACTACTGTGGAATATTCCTCACATTCAAGATCAGAAATACACTTCAGTCTTGATCTGAAAAAGTCTTTCCCAGCCCTACCTTCATTCCCTTTTCAGAGTAGAATGTCATCACATTCACTTCAAAAAACAGAGCTGCTCACTTGGGACTAGGATAAGGTCAAATTCATTTCCAGTTGTCATCAGAACCAGGATATGAATTAAGCCTCTGAAAACATATTAGTTGAGCAATACACACAACTCTCTTAAAGGTTTCTTTCTCTCCCCCTCAGCTACAAGCATGGTTTTATAAAAAGAGAAGTTTCTACAGGCACAACAGGTTGGACATAATGAAGTACTGTTTCTATAGTCCTCTAGGTACCAACTTGAAAGGATGCTTTGCTAGTAGCAATGATTGGAGAACACTTCTCCAGAGACCAAAGAAAAAGTAATTCAATTTCAGTTGGTGAAAACTAGTATCTACGAATGTATGTTTTATAGACATTCTTTTTAGCTTCATATTACAGAAATGAATCAAGACTATATTAATTCAAGAAAAGTCTTATTACCAAAAAAGAAAGAACTTCCTTGTGTTACTCACAATGAACTCCCCAAGCTTTCCGATTCACACAAAAAGCAAACAGATATCAAACTATTGTAACGTTTGTTCTATCTTTACTTACTGTTCCATAAACAATGGGGGAAAAGGGGGAAAGTCTGAGGTATCTCATAAAACAAAGAGTTCAGGAACACAGATTAAGAAAACTACAAATTTAAAGAAATTACAGCAAGTACTATGCAAGCAATGCTTCATTTATAAAGTGATGAAGTGTTCCAGATCGTGACTGTGCAACCTTATTTCTTGCATATTATCATTACCCACCTTTAAAAAGTTACTTTCTGATACAGGAGAGAGGCATGGAACTGAAGAGACTCATCTCGAGTATAGAAAAGCAGATCCAACCTCATCCCACTGAGGCAAAAGAATGGATGATTAAAAAAAAAGAGAATTCAAAAAATCCCATCCTCCTCGCCTTTCCCTAACCAAGAGTCAAAACAGAGTACTGCTGCAGGAGTTGACTACGAATTAGACAACTAGAGTTCTCAATTAGGAAAGAAAGAAAAGAAATCTAAGACTATGAGGCAAGCCAGATAATCTGTGCAATACGTTTTCAATTCAAAGTTAACAGGCTTCAGTCAAACAGGTCAGATTTTGAGCAAGACATAAGCAATGAGATTACTCCAAACACAGCACAAAGAGATACTGCATCATGTATTCACTGTACAGTAAACAAGAAGCTGAATGCTTGGCAATTACCTCAAACACTTCTGTTTGGTTTTGTTTGTTTTTTTTCCCCTCCAGGAACCCAAATGAAAGCTATTCCCTACTTTTACGTTATTTCGTACTTACTGCTGGTAGTAGAGACTGCATGTTCTGGTTGGAGTCAGCTATAGTGGCTAGGTAAACCAAGTTTGTATGCAGCATCTGCTGGTATCTACCAAAATAAACAAAACAGATCTTCAGTCACAAATACAGTAACAAAGCTTATTTTAATTCTAAGTTACTGACGTAAAATGAAATTCAGGAGACTTGCTAGAGTACCACGACGGGGAATCCAAAGCCTTTTCTCTCACACTTACCCAATCTTTCCCAAATCTTTCCATCAAATCTGTGCCAGTATGTTCTGTACAACTTCTATCTCACTACGAAAAAGATCTAAAGCTGGGTGGCATCACCTATTTTGCTTCCTGCCCCAAACTAAGTCACCAGGAGACATATACAACGTGGGTGGCTGTTTGTTGTAATTCCCATCACAAACACTAGGAAAAGAAAGCTCCTTCTACTATGTGTCCAGTTACAAGATACCACAGATTAACGTGAATTTTGAGCAAGAACAGTGACAACATTTCATCAGGACCCTGAGCTTTGGAAGCATGCAATGGAATGATTTTTATGCTACAGAACCACATTCCAGAGTCTCAACATGTAGCTCACATTCACAAAATTAACCTTGAAAGCAGAAACATATTACAAATACATAACTACAAGCTTGCGAACAGCTTAATACAGTAACTACGCTACAATAAAAGCATTCCCTTAAAGGAAAAATACCTACTATTTATGACTCCCCTCCTACTCCCAGACTATCATTTCTCTTAGAAAGGGACTCAAGCCATTCTGTGATGCCTCATCTATCACGTGACTCTGTATCTGTCAGATTACAAAGGTGTAGTGATCATCCCATGTCAGAAAAGAGTAATGAGAAAACAACATTCCTTAACAATTAACTCCTCCTACAGTTCTTTCAGATCACTCTCCAGAGACCCCACTAGATAGCAAGTCCACACACGGTATTTTGGGAAGACAAACTTTTAAGACAAGCCTGTTTGTTCTTGGGCAAGTGGTAAGCAGGCAGCTTTCAAACACGCCACCAGGAAGAAGAAAGGTCCATTCCTAAATGATTCTGAAAGGTTTTAGAAGAAAACGACCTCTTTGCCAAAATGTAACTATAATGCAGAGGAAAAAGATCTTGGTTTTACAGTTCTCATTTTTATGAACATCATCATCATGAACATCAACTTGCACAGGCAAACTGCAACTTTTCAGTGACAGAAGTGATAGTCATATGGCAAATAAAACGTCATAAACTGCACGTGTAGTATTTGTAGCAATACTTTTCTGTTCTTCACAGCACAGTTCTACTAAACTAATCAAAAACGGTGATCTAGATTGAAATTCACCCAGTTCACAGTAGATTTGGCCTTACTGAGAGCATTCAGACGTCTTTCCTTTGTTCTGATAGTCCATTATACACTGAATAAGATGGTTATTTTCATCCAACATCTGAAACAATAAAGAAGTTTGAAGTAAGCTTAATGTTCTTTGTGGAAAGAAACTGAAGATAAGATCTCAGAGTGTTTATAAACAACAACAAAACAGTATTCCAGAAAGTTCTACATTAACACATTATTTATAGAAAAACACAATTATAGCACGCATCTATAGAACAATTATTTATAGAAATTTATTTATATTTTGCTCCCATCTTCCCCCTCCAATTAGTTTCACAGCTTTCAATTTAAGGATTTCATATCACTATTACAGCTACATTTGTGAAACGTCACATTCAAACACCTAAGCTCCTGCACAAGTTCTTATGAAGTTTTCAAAGCATTGCATTTCTTTGTTTGATCTCTACCAAGAGATTCAGTTAAAAATTTATACCCCAAGTTTCCTCTCTCCTTTTAAAGCCTGTAACTGTTCATAAATTTAATAATAAATGGCAAGCAAATTGTTACTAGTAGAAACTGAGCTTACCAGACAGGTTTGTTTCAAGGAAATGCCCTGGAAAGCTAGGCCATATTTACATGAAGAATCTCCAATTAAACTGCACTTTATGAATGTTTTGTATAATAGGCACAACAGATCTATTCTACTGCAGAAGGATCCATGAATACGAACATATCTGAATTAATTTTCTGACAAAAAAAATAGTCCTAAAATCATAGAGAATTTGAGCTCTCGTGGTTTTATACAAAAAACTCACTAATTCAAAGAGCTGCAAGTGCCATAAAAACGAAAAAAAATACTGTTTCCCTAGAGCTGCATATGCCCACATTCACATCTTTTTAACCAGTCTTTCGCACTCTGATCAGACAAGAGAAAGCAGAACCATGGCTAACCTGAGCTACCAGCCAAGTCACCCAAGCAAACCGAACCAAATGGAAAGTTTACTGCCAAATGGAAAGTTTCACACTTACTTCTCCCTCTGTTCCCTCTCAGCAGAAAGCTAGTTTAGATTCCTTTACTCTACCCAGCTGCTAAATTTCACAAAACTAATAGGATCTTAACCATCTGCAAGCCTCATTCCTTCTTCCAGACATGGCTGAAACTAGCAAAAAGGCTCATGCTTCTACAAGGGAAGTATAGTGTTATTACATCACCTTTATTTCTCAAAGAATCCAACCTAAATAAATTCTATAGGAGAAAAAACAAAGGAAAGAAACAATTACTAACACTTTTTTCCTTCCAACTAATCCAACTCTACCATTAAAAGGGTATGGAGTCAGACGCCTCACACAGTCCACCCAGCACTTACATTCATGCAAGAATGAGCCAACCGGCCAAGCCTTCCTAAATTCAAACCAGTAATTCACCAGAATTGATAAGAACAATCACTGAGCAATTATTTGCCTGAAAATGCTGGATCTGGAAACACTCATTAAACATGAAACACAGACAGAACTGCAGAATTTTGAGTTACTGAGAAACCAGGCAGAACTGTAGCTGAACACTCTTGCATTGGACCACAAACACGCTGCTACACATTTCACATGTACCAATATCAAGTTTACAAGAAACACAGTGGTCATCTCCACCAGAAAAAATAAGGAAAAAAAGAGCTACTACCTTCGATACCGAAGTCTAACAGGGCACTTGTAAAGGCAGCCTTGAATCAAGGCCCTCCTCAGAATGTTTCCCACCTTCATAGGAAGGCAGCAGATACTTAGCGGTTAGCAGACAGGCAGACTTTCAGGCTGCCAGTTAGATGGTTGCATTCTTCACTGTCACCTTGTAAGCTCGACCTCTTGTGGGAGACTGGGAAAGGAATGTAAGGGCCAAGAGGAAAGCAAACAAGAAGGAATACAACTCTATCCTAGGCTGCAGGCACTGCTTTGCACAATTCTGATTGAGCAGTTGCCAATCAAAAAGTGAAACAGTTCTTTGATTCTTCAGCTTTAACTATATTAGAGTTTTGCCAGCACACCACCATCAAATTAATAGTTTGACTACAGCACAAGAAAAACTTAATTGTCTGCATTTGCCACATGCATTCCAGTGCCCTGAAGTCTCTACCAGCTACCTTTAGGCAGCTTTCCACCCACTGGGTATGCATTTTTAAACTACGCTTCTCAAGCACTGACTTCTGCTACGTAACTGTGGATGTCTACATTATAACTCTGATGTCCTCTTTGAGGTCCTGATCTCTATAACATCAACCCTGTTGATGATCTCATATTCTACTACATCGAAGGTTAGTTCTAGTTACCCAAAAGTTTTCACCAGGAGCTTGCAGTAATCTGGAACCTTCAATTTTCTTCCTGTTGAGGGTGGTGAGGCACTGTGATTCTATTTACATTGATAACAGTACACGTCTTCAGTTAAGTTTCTAAATACCACCAGGTTACCAGTGAACTTGACCATGCTCCTTTATTCTTGCCTACACAAAACACCATGGACCATTATAAATCCTATATATGCTTTCCTCAGATTACTTTTAGCGAGTTAACTTGCTCCCTCCCACAAAAGCTTAAATGGAGTCGTCCGGAGTCGATGTAATTGACTCTGACCGTCATTTTCTTCTTTAATAACAGTTAAAGTTTAGGGAGGGGGAAGGGGGGAGGAGCAGCCTTACCAGTGAGAAGACCAAGTTTGGGAGCTGTAGTTACCACTTACCCCGCGGAGGCAAAGCCCAAACTTAGGCAGGACTTAGTGAACCACCCGACTACAGTCCCACTCACATGACGTGCTTTCCCGACTCCTCCGCTTCCCTACACCGCGCCAGGCCGGGTCCTTCCTTACGGGTTAATAATTCACGCCCGCGGCACTAGGGGAACCCCGGGGGTAGGGGCGCCCCGACAGGATGGAAGCGGGAGGGTTAAGCAGGGGCGGCCCCGGGAAGGGAGGAAGCAGTAACAGGCCAGGGGGTAAGAGGGCCCCCCCCGCCCCCAGGACGCCAAAACAAGTACCGAAGCGCGGAGAAGCGACTCCTCGCCGCTCCGCCGTGCCCCCAACGCAGCGATCGCGGCTTCCTCCCTCTCCCTTTCCCCCCATCCCTCCTCTTCCCTCCCACACACTTCTCACCTCCCCCAACCCGCGGAGGCCTTGGCGCTCCGAGGCACCACCACCCCCGGCGCGGACCGAAGCAGCTGCAGCTCCAACTCCGCGACCGGAGCCAGAGCCCGGGCCTTCTCCTCTTTCTCCCTCACCTTCTGGATGGCGGCCGGGGTGATCTCGCCCTTGCCCCGCTGCCTCGGGGCCGCGAACGCCACCGACATCTCGGGCCGCTATCAAGCGAGGGCCGGGCCCGGCCCTCCCCCCCCGGCTCACGCGCCCCGCGGCACCCACAGCGGCGCGAGGCGGCAGCGACCCGGGAAGAACGCGGCGCGCTAGTCAGGGGCGGGGGCAGAGCGGCTGCCCAAGCGGGACCGCCCATCCGCGTCCCGCCGGGGAACGGTTAAGGAGGACCGGGTGCTCCTATGTCGCCTCCCACCACTCAGACAAAACAGGACCGAGTACTGGTGGCCTCGGAGAACTCAGGCAAAACAACGGGGGCCGAGAGTGGGCGCTGCACCTCTTGAACATAACCTCCCCTTGTCATGCGACCCTCTTAGGTACCCCCTTTCTCTCCGCGCCATTGGTACATTCCAGCCCAACGCGCCTCGGCGCCCAGCCAGGCAGCGAGGTGGTACGGCCGGCGCCGGGGGGGGGGAGGATGGGAGCACTGTGGTGCTGAGGTTGCAAGAGGCGCGCTCCGACTGTGCCGAGCAGCACCGCTCGCCTCCCCGCCTCTCTCCAGTTGGTTGCGCCTGGGCAGCGCGTCCGGCGGCCGCGCGGGGCGGGGCGGGGGGAGGTGCTGCAGGGGAGCGGCGGAAGATCGTGTGTTGGTGGCAGTGAGGAGACCTTAACGATAATCCCGTTCCAACCTCTCTGCCGTGGGCAGGGACACCTCTCAGCAGAGTAGACTCCTCAAGGCCCCATCCAACCTGGCCTTGAACACTCCCAGGGAGGGAGCATCCACAACTTCCCTCAGCAACCTGTGCCAGCGTCTCACCACCCTCATCGTGAAGAATTTATTCCCGATGTCTAATCTAAGTCTTCCCCTTCCAGTCATTCCCTCTCATCCTATCACTACTTACCCTCATAAAAAAGTCCATCCCCAGCTTTCCTGTAGCCACTTCAGGTACTGGAAGACCGCTATAAGCCTACAGCCTTCTCCAGACTGAACAACCCCAACTCTGTCAGCCTGTGCTCATAGCAGAGGTGCTCCAGCCGTCTAATCATCTTTATGGCCTCCTCTGGACCCGTTCCAACAGTTCCATATCCTTCTTATGTTAGGAATTCCAGAACTGGACACACTACTCCAGGTGGGGTCTCAAGAGAGCAGAGTAGAGGGGGAAAATCAGCTTCCTCAACCTGCTGGCCACATTTCTTTTGATGTAGCCCAGGATATTCGTTGGCCTTCTGGGCTGTGAGTGTACATTGCCAGCTCATGTCAAGCTTCTCATCAATCCGCACCCCTAAGTCCTTCTTTGAATGGCTGCTCTCGATCACATCATCCCTCATCCTGTACTGAAACTGTGGCTTGCTCTGACGCAGGTGTAGGATCTTGCACTTGGCCTTGTTGAACCTCATGAGGTTCACACAGGCCCACTTCTTCTGCTTGTCCAGGTCCCTCTGGATGACATCCTGTCCTTCTGGTGTGGCAACTGCCACACACAGCTCAGTGTCATCTGCAAACTTGCTCAGGGTATACTTGATCTCGCTGTCTATATCATCAGTGAAAGTATTAAAGAGCACTGGTCCCAGTATGGGAGTTCCCACAGCAGCCAGTCCTGAGTTCCCGTGGTGGCTTCAGTGCAGCACTCTTGGCAAGGTGCAGCTGCTGCCATGATGCTTCTGCTGTTTGTAGTGCTGCTTCTTCAACAGTGACTCTGCCGCTTGGGATGACTGATGGATGAAAAACTGGACATGAGCCTACATGTGCACTCGCAGCCCAGAAAGACAACTGTATCCTGGGCTGCATCAAAAGAATTGCAGCCAGCAGGGTTGAGGTTATTCTCCCCCTCCACTCTGCTCTCATGAGACCGCACCTGGAGCGCCATATTCAGTTCTGGAATCCTCAGCATGGGAAGGACATGAATTTGTTAGAGCAATTTCAGAGCAGGGCTACGAAGATGATCAGGGGCTGGAACATCTCCCATATGAGGACAGGCTGAGAGATCTGGGCTTGTTCAGCCTGGAGAAGAGAAGGCTCTTGTGAGACTTTATAGCAGCCTTCCAGTACTTAAAGCGGGCCTGCAGGAAAGCTGGGGATGGACTCTGTCAGGGAGTACAATGATAGGACAAGGGGTAATGGTTTTAAGCTGAAAGAGGAGAGATTTAGATTAGATATTAGGAAGAATTTTTTTACTGCGAGGGTGGTGAGGCACTGGAATAGGTTGCCCAGAGAAGTCATGGATTTCCCATCCCTGGAGGTGTTCAAGGCCAGGCTGGATGAGACTCTGAGCAAGATGGTCTAGCAGAAGTTTTCCCATGGCAGGGGAGTTGGAACTGGATAATCTTTAAGGTCCCTTCCAACTCACACTATTCAATGACCCCCAGCTTGCTGGTGGGGGGTGGCTTGCCCTGCCAACCTCAGTAGCCGCAGCCGTCTGTCGTAAGAATGAAATGGAGCAAGGAGGAGCAGTTACTGCTGTAACTTCAAATAAATTGTGCTTAAAGTGCTAAAATCAGACTTGAGTTTTTTCAGTATGGCCACTGGAGGGAATCTCAGTTTTGCTACAGGTCTTCAAGTACAGATTTGTGGAGTCTAACACTATTCTTCACAAGGATGATAATTTCATAGAGTTGTGGTTGAGTGAAGTTTTAAATCCCCAACTAGAGCCTTTTAAATCTGCCTTTTCCTAGGCATATCCCCTGCTCACCTTATTTGCCTTTCAGTCCCACAGTGCCACCTGTGAGTAGTCTCCTTCCCAAGCCATGGCCTTTTTTAAACTGATGCTGCCCTTGCAGTTGAGAGAAGAGTGTCCTGCTGTGGCTGACAAGACACTATTTGGTCACATGACACCACACCACAAAACATGAATCTAGTTCCTTACTCCCTGCATTACTTGTTCCATTTTTCAGCTGTTCCTGGCTGAAGTCCCTGGCTCTTCCCTGAAGCCCCAGCCCTTTTGCTTAAGGCACACATTTGTCAGTGGCATCCATGGCCACACCATGGTTACACAGCTGCTTCCCAACTGGCATGCTCTCCTCAGACTTTTTCTAGACTGGCTCTTTTCCCCAGTCCCATTGCTCTTTTTGGCTCTGCTGTCCTAGGATTGACTGTGAGTGCCCATCACCCCCTGCTTTTTTCCCTTGACAGCCAATTCCCAGGCTGCTGGGTCCAAGCTGTTCTTGCATAACAGCATCCCACCTCTCCAGGGCCCCATCATCTGGACTTGATGCTCTCTGCTTTCAGAGTGGTGCTGCTTCTGCCCTGTCTTTTCAGATTGTACAGGACCCTGTGTTGATGTGATGCTAATCTGACTTGCTCTCCTCTCCAGAAAACGTTTCTGGCCCAATCATTGCACTGTAGGTCATGCTAATGAGAAGGAGTAATGCCAGCATTTCCATTAGGCTGTCTGTATTTCTAACTGGTTTACTCATCATCATCATGTCTGGGTCCATTTTCTATACTGGTAGAGGTTTTTTCTGTCTCCCACACACTTTATCATCACCATCACTACCATACTTCTAGGAAACAAAAAGCAAAAAAAGAAAGGGTTGAAGAAACTTGGTTTTACTAAAGTTGATATACTTCATGGTGATTCATCGTGGTTATTTTATGGTCTTGGAGTGAACATGTAGGATAACTGTCATCATAGGTCTGTGCTCAAAACTGATACTATCTCTAGTTATTACAAATGACAAGAAAGAATCCTAGGAATGAAGAATGCAAGACAGCCATGGCCAAATCAGAAGGTACCATCTCCTAACCAGTCACAAATAGAATTACAAGGACTTATTTCCTTAGCAGAAGTATATACTTGGCTCTGGAGAACTGGTGAGGTGTCTGAAAGCGTCCCAAGGCTGCAAAGCATCTTAAGCAACTGGAGGGCAAACATGTTCTCGTTAAATACTCTGAACACTGGGAGTTCCACAAAATGTTTTTCTCTTCTCACAAGTATAACTTATCTTGCTGTCATCCTCTAGTTACTCAGCTAGTGTTTATGAAATATTTTGCATTGGGGTGTCTTGGTAATCACAGCATTTGAGACAGTGTGGGTTAGACATCAGCCACATAAATACTGCTTTTATGGTCTGAATGTTCCATCATATTCTTCCACATTTTCAGGTTGGTTTTGAGTAGAGGAAAAAAACAATAAGCATCCAAGATGCCACAGATGAGGAACCTTAAAATGAAAGGAGTAGTATCCCATTGTATTTCCAAAAATGGTCCAAATTAAATAGTGAAGTTTTTTAGTAATTCCTATTTCCATGCAAAATATGGGAGAACAGTGTTTGGAATGCAACTGTATTGGTTTTTAGAGGAAAATATACATATATGATCATTAATTCACAGTAACTAAAACAACCTCATTGACTAATTTTGTCTGATGACTGAATTAAATCAATTTATTCCCGTTTTTGATCATTTTTCATTATGTTTAACGTTTTGGACTTCCACATTCATAAATAGCAACAGATATAAAGAAACAATGAAAATAGGGTCCGCAGCTCCATTTTTTACCATGCAAAAGGAAATTCACACTCAAAATCAACATTTAAATAATGACACAGATGCATACAAGCAGGGAAATAGATAGCTACAATGGAAATGCGCCACATGTCTCAGAACACATAACCACAACAGGGTGTCTCTTTTACGACTTTCTTAATGTGCTGCAATATGCCTAGATATCAAAGGACATATGGTATATTTTCTCTTTAATTGCACATTTCTTTGCTCTTGTGAATTACTCACAACCTTAACATTATTTAATTGTAATTTAGATGCGTAAATCTAGATCATCACTGAGAGTTTCAAGTGCAAAGATGTTTCAATTGAATCTTCTTCCACCTCTGTTCCAACTTGCATCAGTGTCGTGTCTTTTTTGTTTATGTGCATTTGAGTATGTCATTTTTTGAAGATAAAAGAATGCAGAAAAAGAAGGATGGGTGCTTTTCTGAAAGATTTTCCCTCATGTTTCCAACTCATATTTCTCAGTAACAAGTGGTAGGTAAAGATACAGTTCCTGAGACTGGGATCTGGAAAGCATTCATATTTAGTTCCAAGAGAGAGCTATCTGTTTGCAATGAAGTGCTAACAGCAGAGCAATTTTAGTCTACTCAGGATTGCATCAAAATTCTTCATTGCAAAGGAATTCATTTAGTTTTGGAGAAACCTGTAATATTTGCAGTGATCCAGTCTTCAAAGAATTCTGAGAGAAAATGGTAAGTGATCCTCAGTCTCTCTCTGTATTTACTGCCATTTTTATTATCTGAGTTTCCATAAGTTCTCTGGAATATGAGAGATAAGTAAGAGAACTGTAGACATTCCCATCTACAAGCAGGAAAACACAGAATGCTGATTCATCGTAATTTTCAAATTTACATTTAAAATTAAAACTTCAAACTTAGCATTTACGAACCTGTATATACAGAAAGGAGGACAGCAAAGAATTTTATGGTAGCACCACCTGCTTAAACCTGCTTCACTAAAGGGCTCAGTATGAAAGCTGAGAATTCCTGAGAGTTAAATATTTCTTGGACAAAGCCCCTAACATGTTGGTGACACCACCTCATTTTGTGCATTCACTTCAGTTTGGTGGAAACCCCACTTTCTTTACTATAATAAGTACACTACCTCAGGATCTACTGCTAATAGGGTGACAAGGTGAATTTGAGCCTCTTTTTCAGGGTAAACTACTTTTTTATCTTGTAATTTTAAAAAAAGAGGGGGGAGGGGTTTATGCGTGTGTTTTGCAACATCAGCAATACAATCAGGTAACAGAGCAGGTTCCAAGGAAGGAGCGTCTTACAGTAGATGAAAAAGGAATAGCAAAAGGAAGAAAAGCTGGGTTTTCTTTAGTATTTCTTCACCAACTGAACTTGGTGTGATCTCATTACTTTGGTAGGGTTTCCTACATGTCATGTCTCCATGTTAATTCATCTTGTAGACCTGAAGGTCTGCCTGTGTAATGTCTGGGTCTTGAAAACAGTTCATTCTGTTTATTTAATAAACAATAATTTGTTATCAAAATAGACAACAATATCAGACTGTTGGCAGGGCAAATGGTGGGTTTTGCTTCATAGAAGAGATCACACTAACAGGATAAATTTTTCTTCAATTAGTCTGTCAGCTTCGTGTCTGATTTTTTCAATTTTGCCATTTGTATTCTGCACTGATGATTGCAGAGAATATTAATAAGAAGTAGCACCTGAAATGCAAGCCTATGTATTCTGATACAAAGTAAAGTACCCAAACAAGACTACACAAGGATACTGGTGGCTCTGCCATATTCCAGAGGGGCAGTAACAAAACCAGAAAAAAATAATTGGGATGCTAAATTTTTCTTCTAATACCTGTAATTTTAGTCTACAAATATAAAAATTTAGAATAAAGAAACTCACAGCAGGTTCAACAGATTGCGCTGATGGGAGTAAGCACAACAGCTGTGATGAGGAAAGGCACTGCCAATCATTGCTGAAGAAAACGCAGCAATGATCTTGATGATCTGAATATTCATATCTGTTAAAAGCAACACATTTGCAATGTTGAGGTGTCCTGTTCTTCTGGAGATGCTTCTGGGGACTCCTACTTCTGCATCATCAGCATCACCTTCAGGTTCCGCCTTCTGAAGACTCGACAATGAAGGACAGAAGAGATGACTGAATGGCTACAGGACAGTACTCCTACTTATTGTCACAATCCTAATCAACAACTTGCTGAGGGAATATAGAAAGATAGTTATATTGAGTGCAATTTTATTTCAGTGAGCATGATCCCATGACCTAAAGAAGACCTGCTTTCTGCTAGCAGTGCTCCTTCTGGTGCTGCCCAGGATGATGTTGACCTTTGCTGCAAGGGCACACTGCTGGCTCATATTCACCTTGTCTATCACTACCCCCGGGGTTTTTTCTGCCAAGCTGCTTTCCAGCTGGGTGACCCCAGCATGTATTGGTGCACGGGGTTGTTCCGCCCCAGGTGCAGGGCTTTGCACTTCCCCTTGTTGAACTTCATGAAATTCCCGTCTGTCCATTTCTTGGAAACACAGAGATTTAGAATGATTTGGGTTGGAAGGGACCGTGAAGGTAATCTTGACAGACACCTTCCAGTAGATCAGGTGGCTCAGAGCCCCGTCCAACCTTACCTTGAATGTTTCCAGGGATGGGGCATCTACCGCGTCTCTGGGCAACCTGTTCCAATGCTTCACCACCCTCATTGTAAAATATTCCTTCCTTATAGCTAGTCCTAAAACCCTTATGCTTTGTCCTGTCCTTTAAGTACTGAAAGGCTGCAATAAGGTCTCCTCAGAGACTTCTCTTCTCCAGGCAGAACAACTCCAGCCCTCTCAGCCTGTCCTCATAGCAGAAGTTCTCCAGCCCTCAGATCATTTTTGTGGCCCTCCTCTGGACCTGCTCCAACAGCTCCATGTCTTTCCTGTGCTCCAGACCCCAGAGCTGAATGCAGTACTCCAAGTGGAGTCTCGCCAGAACAGAGTAGAGGGGCAGAATCACCTCCCTCAACCTGCTTGTTTTTAATGCCACCCAGGATATGTTTGGCTTTCTGGGCTGCAAGAGTAAATTACCAGTTCCTGTCCAGCTTTTTATCTACTAGCCTGTTGTGGCCCCTCTGCGTGGCAGCACAGCTATCTGGTCTATCAATGGCTCCTCCCACTCTTGTGATGTCTGTAAAGTTGCTGAGGTTGTGTTGTCTCCTGTCATCCAGGTCATTAATGAAGTTAAATGGTGTTGGCCCCAGTATTGACCCCTGAGATATATCACTGCTGACTGCCCTCCAGTTGGACTCCATATCACTGACCACAATCCTATGAGCCTGGCAGTTCAACTAGTTTTCCGTACACCTCACTGTACACTTATTTAATCCATACTGCGGATTGCCTATGAAAACGTTATGAGAGATAACTGTCTAAAACCTTACTAAGGTTGACATAAACATAAAATCCAGTGCTGTCCCCTTTCTGCATGCTCGGACAGCGTATCTGTATTGTTCCAGGCCACCTGTCTCTACTCCCACCTCTGGTATACTTCCTTTTCATGTTTGGATTTTGTCAAAAGCTCCTTGTTCATCTCTGCAGGCCTCCTTGCTCAGTTTCCTGCAGTTCAGGCTGGACTATTCTTGATTTTGGTGGAGCTGATCTTTGAAAACTGACCATCTCTCTTGGATCCCTTTTCTCTCTAGGGCCACATCCCATGAGACTCTTTCAGGCCGTTCCCTGAATGGCCCAAATTCTGGTCTCCTGAAATTTAGGTCAGGGACCCTGCTTTTTGCTTAGTTCTTTCCTCTTTGGATCCTGAACTTCATCTTCTCATGGTCATTGCAGCCAAGGCTGGCCTAGACCTTCACATCCCCAACCAGTGCTTCCTTGTTTGCAAGCGTGAGGTCCACCAGAGCACTTCTCCTTGTTGGCTTTTGTTAGGGATTTGTCAATCAATGCATTCCTCAAACCTTCTACATCACTGGTGCCCTGCTCTGCTGCCCCTTCAGCAGATATCAGGATGGTCAAAATTCCTCATGAGGATTAGGACCTGCAAAAATTAAGATTCTTCCTTTTCTTCTTTCTGATAGAGGGGTCTGTAGCCGATACTCAGAACAATTTTGCCATGTTGTTCTGCCTCAGTGGCTTCCAGTTGACTCCTTATCTGTCCCAAGGCAGATCTTCTGTTGCTGTCCACATAAATGACATTTGGTTTTGTTTTATTCTTTGTACTTTCTTTGTTGATATACTCTATATATTGTTTTTTAAATCACAGAAGAACAATAAATAGCCATTTAACATTGTGTTCTTTGACTCTCTATGCATAGTGTATCTCAAAGTCACTGTATTTTTTATCAGAAGGTCTTGAAATCTTAAAAGATTAATTCTTTCGAAGAATGAAAAATGAAAAAATATGCAATGAAATATAAATCTGGGAATACAGTTATGTTTTACCAAAAAACAGATTGTAGAGATAGTCTTGTCACTCTTAATAACTAGTGGTGCCTTTTCTCTGACACAGCACCTCAGTGACAACAAAGCACAGCAAAAGAAACAATATATTCGCATTTCTGTAAATAAGCTTTGTGAATATCACTGTGCTTGAAACCAATTTGGGAAAATATACAACTAAAATCTAGTTGTATTGAATGTAAATTTATTGTTTTCCACTTTTAATGTCAGTGGGATTCTTGCTTCTTGCTTGTTTTCTTTCACTTTTCAAGTATTTTTAAAGACAAAATTATGATGACAGGAGATCCAATTTCAGAGTGAGGCTCTATAAAATTTCTTATACACATGATGCATATATTTTACTCTTAGCTTGCAATGACAGTTACAGCATATTTGGATTTTATAATGCTTAAAAAGAAACCAAAATCAACTTTTCTTGAGCACTTATCACATCATTGTTTGTACCATGGTATTCATCCTTCTAGTCACGGTCCCTTTTCTTTGTCTTTATTTCTGTATTTGGTATGTATGCAGTAGTTTAGTCATCAGGACCACTCAAAAGGTCCATGATTCACTGAAGAGCAAAACTCCTTTCTTGTGAAAGTTTACTCATTTATACCTTTCTGTCCTGAGTAGTCCCATCGTCAGTGGAAATACAGTAACTGAGTACATATGGATATTCCAAAGCCA
The DNA here is from genome assembly GCA_033558185.1 of Dromococcyx pavoninus. Classification (NCBI taxonomy): domain Eukaryota; kingdom Metazoa; phylum Chordata; class Aves; order Cuculiformes; family Neomorphidae; genus Dromococcyx; species Dromococcyx pavoninus. Next base: position 5,556,734 of record JAUMJL010000002.1, on the reverse strand, counting down.
AGAAAATGACAAGAAAAAATAACTGCCTTTTTTAAATTATTCCTTTATCTAGCTCAAATTTCTAACATAGAATGTGCAGGTACAGTAAATGGTTTTTTGGAATGGTACTGTCTCTAAACTTACATTACTGTAAACTTTAATATATAACATAATATGTATACACGCATATGTGTTTCTTTTCAAACAGAAGGAGAATGAAAATGCTTTCTGTGATTGTGATCTGTGAGAACAGGGTCCCAGGATACAAAACAGGAGATTGCATTCATCAGAAGAAGTCGGTATTTGCAAGGTAGGAACTATAAGCTTTGGTCTTCCCTTGTTTTAGAATGACAGCAACAAGGGATGTGTGCTAGAAAATAGGTAAACTGCCTTTGAATTACCCTACTGTGTGGAATTGACTATAATTTTCTCTATGCAACATATGAAACCAGAAAAAAATAGTAACTGCTGATTTGTAGAATATATTTTGATTTAAGGATGTTGCAATGCTTTTTACCACTCCTTGTCTTTTCCTTTTATTCCTCATGAAGTTTTGAAGCATGACGCCAGTCTAAAAAGATATTCTAGAAAAGCATCGCAGTGTTATTCCATAATTGTTGTATATTCTTTCACAAGTAAAATAGCAATGTATCCTGCTATTAAATCCATCTGAAAACCAAGTTGAGTTTACTTTGGATATCAGTAAGAAAAAAGCTAAATCTAAAGACTAATTAGAAGCCTTGCTGATGGGCATGTGGGCCATAATAATACCTTCTCTTATATTGATTCTATAGGAATAAAAGGAGTCTTTTGTTCAATAAGGCAATCTACATTTTATTATTAAATAATGCTGGTCTTCAATGATGATAAAAATGTGATTTTGCATAACTTTCTAAACATATTCACATATTAATGTATATACATATTTTTGCAGGAATACAGTAATGTTGCTCAAATGAATTCATTGTGCAGCTTTCTGAATGCTACATTCCCTCCTACTCATTCCAAGTGGGCCTTTGATTCTGCCATATGTGATGCATCATTTTACCCTGCTGATTTAGCTATCAGGAATTATCCAGTTTGGAATAATTCTGTTATGTAGGATTCAGGGTTTATGTGTTTATTGAAAATATTAAGCATAGATTTTATTTTTCCTTGATGTTTGTCTTTCCTAGACATCCTCATAGTGTGTAGTCAGCATCAGCTTGAAAAGTTGATTAGACACTGGCATGGACAAAGAAATTACAACCTATGAATCAAGAATAGAGGTAATCTCACTCTCTGGGATAGGAAACAAAAAATGGAATTCATCAGAAATCATGATGAGGAGAGCCAAGTGGAAGAGATAGTGGTCAAATCTGGCGAAGAGAGGCAGATGAAACCTCTTATGCTTATTGATATTTATTGGTTTGGACCTAATTTTTGTAAGCAAAGAAATAAATTGTAGGGCTAGAACAGTGGGGAAGACTTGTAATGGTTTGAAAACGTAACAAGAAATTGCCTATGAAAATTTTGCTGGCCTATTTAAAATGAAATTTATATGAACTCTAAAGTACAACTGATGGCTAGATTGTATGTACCTGTTGGTTTGTATTTTTTTAAAGAGCAAACATTTTATAGTAGAAAATTATATGCAATATGAAATCATAGTTTGTTACTCTTTCTAAATCCCTAAAGATATCAGCCTATGTCTCTTTAAAATAATGAACAGTTTTCTGCATTTGTTTATCTAATATTTTACCCTATGTGTACTTTATAGAATTATAGACCTGAGTTGGAAGGGACCCAAAAGGATCATTGAGTCCAACTCCTGTCCCTGCACAGGACAACTCCAACATTCACACTGTGTCTGAGGGCATTGTCCAAATGCTCCTTGAATATTGTCAGGCTTGGCATCCTGACTGCTTCCCTGGGGAGCTGTTCCAGTGCTCTATCACTCTCTGGGTGAAGAACCTTTCCCTAACATCCAACTTAAGTCTCCCCTGGCACATCTTCCTGCCATTCTCTCGGGTCCTATCATTGGTCAGTATTATACAAAATAGTCACAGAAACTGAGAAGTTTGACATTGGTTGTGATGTGGCAAAGCTTTAGTCTTAGATGAGTGATAAGGAAAATACTTAAGATAAGGAAATTGTGTTAAAGGGATGAGTTTTGTATGTAGTGTAGTCAAAGAGCTTTTCTTTCTTGAGTGCTGGATAAGATGATAAATTTCTGCAAGGTAAGAACTACTTGTGTGTTACTGGAGTCCCACTTTTGGATTAGTTCCTTAGTGTTGGTAGGAGAACATCTTTGCGGAAGACTGAGAAAGGTTATTTCGTTCATCTTTGAGATTTTCAGCTTAAAATCACAGTTTATTTGTCATTGATCATATAGTTAATGTATTTTCTTCAGCCCATTGTCAGACCTGACACAGTGCTGGTCAGGTTTTTTTTTCCTTTTCTGCATTCCTATCCAAGAAAAAGGTTTTCTGAGGGGAAATGCCAATGGAGAAAGAAACAAAGTTCTTCTCTGTTCTTGAGATGTTGACCCTAACATCCTTTCCAGTGGTCACTCTTAGAAATTTTCAAAGCAGCTATCTTCATCTTTCTTATATGAAAGGAGGTTCTCGTAAATGTCCGTGGTATGTCATGGTCTATCTTCAAAACTCTTCCTACCTGAACACCTATGAAACCATCAACAGCATAAATCTGCAGTCTGGCGTTATCTTATAGCTCAGTAAACCTTACAGCTAACTAGAGCCACATTTTTCCTTCACCCCCCTCTACACTCATGGGCCACGTGTTCCCACTCTGTCTCCTGTGCCATCAGTTTTACTCATTTGATCTTGTAGTGAGATGTTTAAGGAAGCTAATTACTAAAAACAACTGCTTTTCTATAAAAGCAGTTTTCTGCCTGTTGATTTTCACAAACTGGGAGCAGGTGAGTTTTGACATCAAAGCAAGGGAAGACAAATTACTGAGGCACAAGAATGGAGCAGCATTACCCTTCTTTTTCAGTAGTTAGCTTTTAGATCAGCTTAGCCAATATTGTGCCTATATACAGTGAGTATACGGAGAATACTGCTTATCACATTGATCTGTGTTGTCTTACCATCTCCTTGGGCTCTTGTGTCTGTAACCAACTTATTTCCTTTGTTTTGTACTTTGGTCATAAGCCTTTTGTTCAGGGACTGCCTTTCTATATTGTATCTGTAAACCGCAACTTCTGCAACTTTGAAACTTATTGTTTTTTCTTCCTAACAGATGTCAAACCTCATTATTTGTTGTTCAGGAAGATGACACAGCCTCCACACAGCTGTTTGCTGATGTCCTTGTGAAAAGACTTGGTAGAATAACATCACCTCTGCATAAAATAAATAAAGTTAATTGGAAATGAGAGCAATTTCATATTCTCATCTATCAGGTTGGAATTTGAAGGTTAGATACAGCTCTGTTGGATACACAGAAAAAAATTGTCACTAAGAGACGATCATTGAGATTGTATGCACGTGATAATCATGCCTGTTTGGCTTTTCAGGTACATGTTATTGCTACACAACTCATTCTGTTGCAGGTATGGAGTATGTAAAAGTCCTTTAAAGACTGTATTTATGAAAAACATTGTGAAGGCAGATATGATGGCTTGTGAAATTGGTACTAAGATAGGAAGTTTTGGGTTCCTACATAACTGATTTAAATGTAGCTGAAGGATTTTTATGGGACCAGTGGGAATTACTTTGATTTTTAAAACTTATTGATCCCTCTTGTTTAAAAAAATCATCTTACATGGGTCTGTTTGCATCTCATCATCAGGGACAAGCTGCTTGGGTAGCAGAATCTGTACTGGTTACAATAGCAATAAGCACACTGAAAAGGACAAGAAAGGAAAACCTAGAGATCAAATTCAACAAAATAAACCAGGAAATATTGCTGAAGAGTTGGAAGGCAGCTTTAGGTTTGAATCTGTGCTGCTGTCCTCTGTCCTAGAAACTGCTTCTTGACATGGGTGTCTCATTTATAAGACCCCTTCTCCATATATGAACTAACATTTGCTTCCGAAAGGAATATTTTCCTTCAGTTGAGGATTGAATGAAGGCAAAACTGCATGGAAAATCAGCAAATTGGTTAGCAGAACTGCCTAGAATATACATCTCATCTCAGCACACAATTCCATGTGACTGCTAACTGATTGGTTGTGGCTAGCTGCCATTGCAAGACAAAGGTCTTATTCAGGACTGTGCTCTTGCATTGTCAGTTTTGTGCTGGCTTTGGTGACCATCGGAGGCACGGTAAGCCAGGCTGGGAGCCTGCCTGGCAGAGAGATAAGCCAGGAAGAAAAGATTTCTTGCAGTGTCTGATGAAGGTCAGGCAGGAGCCAGCAGAGGCTCAGGGTAAAGGGGAGCAATTCACAGAGGGAAGCCACAGTAGTACTGACTTAGATCAGTCTAAACTCTCATATGAGTGTGTGCTCCTAGGTGGTGCCACTTCTTTCTTCTGCCTCTGCTGTACCCTAGGAACTTTCATCTCCTCCCTGGTACCCCTTCTGATGCTTCTTTGACCCCTTTTGAGCTGACTCAATTCACTAACCTCACAGAACAGAACCCTCTTCATTTGCTTGTTGAATTGATTCAGTGCACAACTGCATTAACCCCATAACTCTGTGAAGGAAGGGAGGAATCAAGGAAGAAGTTGGTGGAGGAGATGGAATTATTTTTTTTTGGTGGTCAAACTACCTACCCACGGAGGGTACAACTTTTTTACACCTAACCTATGGTACCTGCAAACTGCTACTGAAGAACATAGTCCTAAACTCATTGATCTGATGCAAAGTGAATTCTTTATTTGGTGAGCTGCCGGAAAGTTGTGTGATTCCACTTCAGGGGAAGCTGCAGGAATGTGTGTGTGGAAGTGGTTGGGAAAAATAGAACTGCTGCTTTTTGTGGCAACCTCCATTTAGGTCATGCTATCAGGATGTGGAACTGTCATCTTTGCATGCTTTCAGAAGGGATAAAAACAAAACTCAACTTGTAAAAAATAATATAGTTTTGAGTTGAGTCAATACACTGATCTGACATCAGCTGCGGAACAGCCCATCCTAACACAAGGAAAGAATGCAAAGATGCAGTGGCAAATAAGAGATGGGAGAATCTCCTCTTTTTATAGAAGTGTGCTCTTAGATTGGCTGGTGCTGAACATGGAGTTGCTCCCCAGGAAGGGGATTCCAAGTGATAGAAGAAATTTTCAGCTTTTCATGGTAAACAGCTCACCAAAATGATCCAATGAAAAATTATCTTTTGCTTTTGGAAGCTGAGCATTTTCACTTGTTGGCCTCACAAGCAGGTGAATTTGTGGGAGAATGGAAGGATGAAGAACTGCACCAGTAAGTGAATAATGTACAAGGATACTGGGAAACAGGAACCTACTCAACTGGCTTTACCATCAGGAAAGTTATAATGTGAAAAGTGCTGTGGATTTTCTACAGTAGCTTGTAGTAAAGAAGAATAAGGGTGTATCTCAGCAGGTCTCTCTTCTTTCACACTGTTATGGTGCTGTAACTCGTACTGTGGGGTGGAGGGAGTTGTACAATACCAAAACCATGACGTGTGGTACAGTAGGGAGCAAGGTACTTTCCATATGTGCTTTTGGAGGGGCTAAATCCATATTTGATTCTGTAAGTTAACTTTCTGTAAACTTAAAAACTTTATGGTCTGAAATCTGCTTGAAGTTGCTGTTTTTCAGTTAGAATAAAGTAACTTCTCTGTGCTATTTTGAATTTGTTTCTGTATTCACCTACACTGCTTTTTAAGCAGTTTCTGACTTTAAAAAATATTGCTCCATCTTGAATAATAATTTGTTCCTAGTTAATGAAGAGTCTTTGCAATAAATTCATTATTATGATTATGCAGACCTGGCTTCTCACGCCCGAATAGTGATTAATGGCACCATAAACTGACTCTTGAGGGTCCAGTCACAGCAGAATATATCACACACTGCTTTACAACTTTAGCAGGTAAGCTGTTTGACACTTCTAGGTTTCTTTTATTTTAAAGAGCACCAGTAAACTTTGTAGGGAATGCTGCCTTTTAAATAACTTAATATGGCAGGCAATAACTATTCCTTTCCAACTGCCTTTTCTCTGAGTTTCGGGTTCTTAACCTGGTGGTTATGGACAAAAGGTAAGGAGAGGTCCTAATTCCTTCTTTCCTCCTTTCTTAATTATTGCATTATTTTGTTTTTTTTTTGTTGTTTTTCTTTTTCCCAAGATGAGTGTAAAGTACCAGAGTTACTTACCGATGGAAGTGATAGTGGTTTTGCGTTGCAGACTTCTATTCTTCTATACCATGTTATGCCTATCATGCCACCTTCTTAGTTCCCTGTCCTGCTGGGACCTGCCTGTAGTTCTTTCTTATTCCATAGTTTTTGCCTCAAGGGTGTTGTTAATTGGATTACAGTTCATGTTCTCCGCTTGATTCTCAAGAGCCAGAAAGCAGGGAAGTCCTAGCCACCATCTGCTTTCCCCCCGTCCTCTGCATTTCTTTCATCTCTAATGAACTCAGACCAAAACACAGACCACTGTGCTCATGAGTTATCATAATACTTCAAAGGTGTTTTTGAGCTAGCTGGGAATGAGTTCTGGGGCATGCAGATAGACGTTGGATAGATCAAGCAATGAGCCCGTGAAAGCTGAGGATTTACAGAATCAGACAACTGGTTTATTAATGATTGTATTGTAAACATGAAAAGAAAACCAACTTTCTGGATGTACTTTTTTCACT